>JAJLRJ010000014.1:12198008-12263008 GCA_024195265.1 Dendrophyllia cribrosa
TCGCGTGACGATCCAAATAACAGCTTCGTAGAAGACTAATTACTAAGCCTTTGGAGACCAGTTGATTTTTTTGTCATAGGTTTCGTATTTAAAGAGAAAGTTCTGATTTCCGCTAAAGCCGAAGGAGTTCATAATAACTGTGATAGAGCAGTTTTCAATTGAGTGTGAAAAGTAATTACACAATTGCTTTGATTTTTTCATTGCTATGCTTTGTGATTGGCTAAAAAATCTCGCGCCACTTTCTCTACCAATCAGAAGTAAAACCAAAACCAATCGTGACTTGCTCGCGCGCATTTTCCCACGCTTGGCGCCGCCGACATGTAATTGCTTCGAGCTCTGATTGGTTCATTGGATTGTTTATGACTGCTGTGATTGGTCAGAGTAATTACTTTGGTTTTGGTTTTACGACACTCAATAGGCCATTTCCGAGTTGCCTTTAGCCTCTCTATCAAAGCGAGGCTAGGTGTACAACCTTTCATATGAAAATGAGTTTTCATTTGCATGTGAATGAAAACTCATTTTCATATGAAAGGTTGTGCACCTAGCCTCGCTTTGACAACGAGGCGTAACGTAACTCGGAAATGGCCTATTGAAAACTGCTCTATAAGGTGTCTCAATCAGATGATAACAATGCAAAGCTTGTCCACTTACCATTGACATCTTTTGCCACCAAACCACGTCCTTGATATATGTTTACCTCAATAGTTCCTCTTTCTGTATACAAAAATAATATAAAATTCTGTCTCCTCTAGCCTAAGATAGCTGGCTCGCGTGTCTCCTCTAGCTGAGCCTTCGTTAGCTGATCTCCGTAATTAGTTAAACAAAAATTCTTGCAGCATGCATTGGCCAATCAGAGCAAAGAGCTTGTTTTAACTAATCAGACCCAAACTAAAACCATCTCAGTGACTTGGCTCACGCGCGTTTTCCCGCGCTTGACACGTGTTGAATATTTTCCAGCGCTTGAAACCGGTTGCATGCTTTGGATTCTATTTGGTTCGTTGCGTAGTTGTCGTGTGTTGCAATCGCACGGATGTGACAATCTTCGCTTACGTTTTACATTTCTGTGCACAAATCTGAATCCAAGACGGTAGTCGCTTTTGTTTGCAATTTTACAGAAAAAGAAAAATCGTTTAAGTACCTGCTCTCAGCAAAGCCTCCAATGTTTGTGTGTCGGTCTTTGCATCTTTCTGAAAGTTTTAACAAAGTTAACCATCCCTGCTCTGAGATAAATTCTGAGGAGAATTCTAGAAGTCTCTCAGAAAAAAAATGCTTGATAAAAGACATCATAACAATGTGTAAAAATAATGTGCTGTTGAAACTTTAATTTATTCCGACCGAAGTAAAGCAATCCGTATCATATCGGCTGCCGTCTATGGCATAACTAAGCGCAAAGAAAAATGTTTTGTTCTACAAGATCTTATTGCTCTGATCGGTTTGGCCCAATTTTTTTATTGCCAGTAAAAACCAGTCAAATGTGCAAATTGGTTTGGTGCCATTAGTGCTAAGACCTATAAATCGGAAATCTCTACTATTCTTGGTTTTCACATGACGTCATAAAAATTAAAAAATGTAAGGTATACATCCTACAAAGCTGTTTCCAACATGGTATGTGGATACAAGTATTATTAATCTTTCACAAAAAGTTTCAGGTTTTAACGATGTTTTGTATCCGATTTACAAAGGTTTTAAATGTGTCACGCAATTCGTCACGCTATTTCAGATAAGCCGTGAAAATAAACAAAATTGAATCAGCTGAAAGTTATTGTTTGCATTATAAGTGCTTATAAGCCAAGTTAATGGATCTTATAGCAAATACAATATTTTTTTATTTGATTTTTGGTGTAATTAAGACTTTGAATTTTTGGCCGCCATCTTTGTGCCCCTGAGTGGGGCACAAAGATGGCCGCTCCATACATTTCTTACTAAAATGTCTAATACTCGTTCGCCTGTAACTCTTCAACGAAATGCTTTGACGCTTCAAAATTTGGCCGAGATGTGTAGTTTTAAACTCTCTACAATTCCATAAACATTTTGGATTCGAAATCTATTGTTTAATGCTTCTGAATTTTGATATGGCGTAAGTGAAAACCAAGAATACGTTTGGCAGTATTTAAGGAGAAAGTGGATACTAAGCACATCCTTGCTCCTGTAGGGCGACTTTCTAAAACATAACAATCGAATGAAGTGATTTCTGGATGACTTACTGGTCCTGGAGGCTCGCCCTCTGGAAGTCCTTGGCCATTTTCTTTAATTTCTTGAGAAAGAAAAAATAAATGGAATAAAGTATGCTAAATTCCAAACCACCAGGGCGCAGTTGTTGGAAAGCCAGTTGACGCTAACCCGGGGATAAATGTTAATCCTTGTATCTGTTTCTATTGTTTGAAAGCCTTTTCACTGTTAATTTTAATTAAAAATTGGAGAGCAGTCAAAGTCAAATTGTAGGCTAAAAAAGAATTTCCAGGAATCTGCTTTGTCAACGTTTAAATTTGGATGTAAAGTTGGTGCTAATCCCGGAACAACTTGGCCCTGAACATTAAGTCTAATTTTCACAGCTATCAGAGTAGTGAACTGTTAGTTCCACAATTTAATGAATGAATGAATGAACGAACGAACAAATAAATGATTTATATAACGCACATATTACATGTCTCATGGCGCTTTACATACACTTATGAGAGTGAGATCGGACGTCAGCTCATGAAGGCGCTTCAAGCAACCTATGTTGGTCCATTGTTGATCTCATCTTCCCCATCCTATCCATGAGCAATTTATAGCTCTGAGGTTGGTCACTGAGGTTGTTACGTCCTCAGTGGTCCTTTTACGTCCCTATCGGAGACGGGACTGCCATTTCTACGTTGTCATCCGATCCAATGGATTTGTGCGCTCTTAAGTGGAAGTTGTTAATGAAAAATAAAAAAAGCCATTTTCGACCCGAGATGTCTTCTTTTTTGGGCATGTTCGATGACATTGCGCTGTCAAAACATCGAGGTCCTGGTAAACGATAATCAATCCCGCGTTCTCTCGACCAGTCCGGGTGTTGGTCAATGGTAGCGCGAACTATAAATACAAAAGTAGTCTTGCGCACTCACCCGACTTGGCGACTGACGAGACAGGTCGAAATATGGCGGATACACACAGCTTGCCCGCCTTCATCATACCAGAACCCTTCACTTTGTACATCAAGTCAAGATTTTTCTTGAAGAGTACCGGTGATTCCTATTCAAGAAAAGTGTGGGAGAATCGAGTTATTATTAACCGAGTTTTCGGGACGTTATTTCATTTTGAGCAAATGAATTTCGTCACTGGAGAAAAAATGTTACAGGCTGAAATGTTTTTTTTTCGGCCTTTCGAACCTTATTTTTTCCTCTCCTGAATCCGCCACTGGTTCATAGGTGTTAACCAGTGTTTTTTTTAACAATTACCTTAACTTTATCATCAAGCCGTTTTGCTATCTTTTCATCTTCTGTTTTCTCACTTACCTCGGTCAAGGACAAGTTACAGGAACCCATAAAATCATCTCTGTCCTCTTTGATCATTTTGATGGTATTTGTATCTTTATCCAGAACAACAAATGATAGAGTCGTCTGGAGAAAAGAACAATAATGTAGAAACACTGAGTGTAAAAATCACTTATTGTAGACTAAAAACTATCAACAACATTTTAGGAGACCACACGAGCTCGTTACAATGTTAAACCGCACTTGAAAATGATGAAAACACAGGCATAACGGCAACCTCGTTCTCTCTCTTCAGCTACGTCATGATGACGTAGCTGAAGAGGGAGGATCCCGAAAAAGGAGGTTGGCATAACAGTGCTTCACCTTCCTTCTGGCTGCTTGTATTGTCTCCACATAACGCTTAGCAAGTACAGTTGAACCTCACCCATACGGGCACCAAAGGGACGAAGCCAAGTGTCTGTATTATAGAGGTCGTGGATGTGACGTCATTTGAAAGGCTCCATTGTACTTCTAAATGGCCCAGAATAATCTTATAGTTATTGTGCCACTAATTTTAAAGTGTGTTTTGCTTAAGCAAGTTATATCGCTCGTAATTATTTGGATATATTAAAAATTATTCAAAGGTAAAGAAATCCGTGACAGTTATCGCGTTCGAAGAACGCAATCCTAATTTCGTGTTGGTTGTCCTGTGGTTTATGTGCAGTAAAATTTGAGATTTTTTGGTAGACAGTCTTCCAAATGGCCGCCTCTATTGTTTTTTTTCAGGGGCTCATTTCCGCCGGAAATTCAATCGAACGCGTCTCCATAATCTGTGATTACTGCTAGTATTAATGTATGATGTAAAATACATACAGCTTTTGTGGGACAAAAACTGAAACAATTGTTTCACTTTGATCTCTTATCACAACAAAGAATTAAATCCCATGTGACAATTATTTTAAAAATTCGGAATTATGTTTTACCCTTTCAGAATCCGTAATCACTGTAGTGTCTGTAACAAAGAGGTTACGTTTACATAAAATTACTCTCTGCGGCCGAAGTCCGTATTACAGAGGGTCCGTTTTATAGCTAGAGGTTATTATAGATTTTGTCCGGACCAAATGAAGTGTCCGTAATAGAGGTGTCCGTAAGAAGAGGTTCTTATTCTTTTGACTTCTAAACTACATCAAACTAATTTAACTGTGACTCAACTAACGACAAACCTGGGTAAAATCAGCAACAGGTATCTCCACCATAGTGTCCCATACAGGACTCAGAGTTCCTTTCACCGCCTCGCCACGCTTGGCCTTAAAATGAAAATCAAAGACTCCCAACTCGTGAATACGAAACGAGATGACCCTCCCCTCTCCTAGGCGTTTTGCTACACCGACCCCCACCCCTTGCGTCCAACTCCCCCCCCCCCTTCCCTCCAGCAACATCACCATGGATCAGGCAGGTGACCATTACATATCGCGGGCTCAATGTTTACAGCCCATTGACCGAACAATCGCGTGAATTTTGTCCCCAGCTGCTGTAACTCGTTCAACGCTTAGCGTATTCACGAGTTAAAAATGCACGTGTACTGTCTTAAGTGGTTCTACGCGTCAGATTTGGTCATTGGTCTTGTGCTGTGTGATGTGTCCTATAAAGGCAGACACATTGTCTCTTTCCTCGCAGGTGTCTAAATGGGTATGTTGTTCTTGAATCATGTTCTTGCGATTTTTCCTGCAACTTGCACCGCACACTGACGAGAGCATTGCAACACAAGTTGCTGGGGGCTATCAGATGCTCGCAACTCTTTTCGCAAGGAAAGCGACAGCGCTTGTAATGATGTTCTAATTGAAGCAGGAGCTCGAGGAAGAATTGAAATGGAAAAGAAAAGGCAAACATGTTAGAACAACTTGGGTGATATTGTGGTGTGCGAGACACGTTGTGAAGAGGGGATGTTACACGCGCAATTTCATCGGCAACTTGTCTTGTAACGCATTGCAAGAAAGAATTCCTCGTTTAACAGCGCCTTTAGACATATTGTCCCGTCGTGCTACGGAAGCAGAGGTACGAGTTTCTACAAGCGGTATGGTTTGCAGTTCCTTACCTGTCTGCTGTTTTCATAAATAATGCAGTAGGGGTCACTGAGTCCGTGTTTGTCCATGGGCACCAAGTTATGGCCGCTGTGGGCGCACACGAGGAGAACACCTGAAAGTGAGGCTATCAAAAACAGAAGTCGGTTAGAAACGCTGATACAGAGTGAAAGAACCTCGCTAATACCACCAAATATACACCTAATACCACCAAATATACACCTAATACCACCAAATATACACCTAATACCACCAAATATACACCTAATACCACCAAATATACACCTAAAGATGAAGCAATGCAGAAGCAGTATTCTGGGGAAATAGTGCAGGATTACAAGGATGGAAGTGGAATTTGGATGTTTTTTGCCGTTATCTTGTGTCTTTAGTCTATATTTCTTTGCGTCCATCACCTTTGGCGATTTTTTTCTTCCTATTTGAAGATAATAAAACAAGCCCCTGGCCATAGTAATAAAAACACGATAGTTGGTTTCACACTACAAGTAAAGTGAGTGCTGGACTCAAGTGCACTTAAGATTCTCAGGTCACAGTTTTGAAAATAAGGATTCACACCTGATAACAAAATACATTACTGGAAACATCAGTTGTCAATCACTGTCAATATTTTGTGCCGCTGCACGTGTATCTCAGTTGGCTCCTGTTTTCTTATTTGTAAAGTGCGTTCTCAAGTGTGGTGTACATCATACTTGTCTTCATACTCCGGCTTCTTTGAAATAGACACGTTTCCATGGTCACAAAGTAGGGTTCAAGTTTGTGCATTTTTCTCTTACACATTCAAAGTTGGTTTTAAGTGCACTAAAGCCCTAGTGTGGACGTACCAGATATTTCAGCCTCAACACTGTCCTTTTAAAGTGCACCTAACCCCCCATTTTTTTTGGCTTAATCCACTCCATGTACGTTGAAAAGTTGAATAGTTAAATATTTCTTGTTTTTAACGTCGCGTTTGTGAGTTATAGAGATTTGAATTTACAAAATGCTAATTAGATGACGTAAATTCGGGATTTTGCCATTATTTCTACGTCAATTAACAATACGCAGTATACAACTTAAGGAAAATCAATTTGAGAAACACCAAATATAAACAAAAAGATCGATGAAGACCTTAAATGGAGAGAAAAGAAACCACCCCTCGTCAATCAGCAACATGTACTATATAAGTTCAAATGTGACTCTTGTGATGAGAGTTATATAGGTTTTACCTATAGACACCTACATGAAAAGATTGAAGAACACAAAGGCACTTCATCTAGTATAGGCAAACACTACCGCACGATGCACGGTTTAACACCTAATGACATTACAAAGAACTTTAGTGTCTTGAAAAAGTGCCAAACTAAATTTGACTGCCTATTTTATGAAATGCTCCTGATTAGAGAGCACAAGCCATCCCTAAACAAACAGTCAGATTCCCTTAGGGCTAAGCTTTTTGTATAGAGTATGCAGATTTCCTTTCGCTTGTAAATGCGTCCTTTTTCTATCTTTCGCTTTCGCTTGATAATGGTGTCAGTACGACACCGAAACGTCGCGCTTATGATAGTCAATTGATTCGTAAAAAATATTACTTGGAGGTAAAAACAAGTAGTTGTATAATAAATGTTCCCGAATTTACGTCATCTAATTAGCATTTTGTAAATTCAAATCTCTATAACTCACTAACGCGACGTTAAAAACAGGAAATATTTAACTATTCATGCAACTTTTCAACGTACATAGAGTTGATTAAGCAAAAAAAAAAAAATTGGGGGCTAGATGCACTTTAAGGAAACAAGGGTTTTATTGTGGATATATTCAAATTCTTAAAACTGACTTGACATTCACCTTCATCCGGGTATGGATCTCTTAGTCTGCTGGTGTATTTGGTGCTAAACTCTTCCGGCGTGATTGAGTGACTCACGTCAATCACTGGCAGGGG
Source organism: Dendrophyllia cribrosa (assembly GCA_024195265.1). NCBI lineage: Eukaryota > Metazoa > Cnidaria > Anthozoa > Scleractinia > Dendrophylliidae > Dendrophyllia > Dendrophyllia cribrosa. The sequence goes on from JAJLRJ010000014.1 coordinate 12,205,460, forward strand.
CGTGTATTCCATGTGTACTGTCAGGGTAGCGGGTCTGAACGACTTCTCCAACACCTGTTCTCTGGATCATAAACAATATCGATTTAACATTATCGATTAACAATATCGACTAACGAAAACTAAAATGTCGCACAATAATATGCTCCAGCTTTGTAGATTGTTCTATTGAGACTTTAAGAGGAGCCTTCCAGTGACTGTTTAACCGGCTAAACCGGTAATCATAACTTGTTAATCACATAAAGCACAATGAACCAATCAGAGCTTGGAATAGAAACAGCAATCACAGCCAAGGGCGGGAAAATATACAATCAGTGCCAATCGCGGGAAAACATGCAATTGGTGTTAAGCGCGGGAAAACATGTAATCGGTCTCAGTGTTAAGCGCGGGAAAAATGCAATCGAGTACATTTGAGTACTTACTGCTGTGCATTACTTTCCAAGCATAACGTGGAAAGCAACAGAACATGTTCCGCTATGGTGTACTTGGTGCCGAGTTTTCGTCTTCCTTTGAGTTTGATTATAAGCTGAAAAGTATAAACAAGCATGACAAGAAAAGCCATTTTAGTAAAATAAAGCAGTGATAGATTCTTCTAATTTAATGACTATAGAGCGGTTTTCAATTTAGTGTTGTCACGGACCGCATCACGCAGCCACAAGTGAAGTCAGAAGTAAAACCGAAATCAATTGTGACTTACACGCCTTTTCCCGCGCTTGGTGCCGGCTACACGCATTTGTTTCGGGTTCTGATTGGTTCATTGGAGTGCCTGCCTCTGTTGTGATTGGCCAGTGTAATTACGTCAGTTTTGGTTTTGCGACATTCAATTGAAAACTGCTCTATACTATACTACTCCTGGTTAAATGTTTCCCCGCTTTTATGATAATACCGCTGCCCGGTTAGAGTTCCCCCCCCCCCCTCCTGTGGTTTGATACCAAGCCCTCTGGATATAAGCCAAACCTTCTTTTCAACCTCACTTCCTTTCGTTTTATTTCAACTCTTAAGTTACATTAGATATAAACTCAAAATGCTCCTTCAGCATGCCTCAAATGCATTCTGTAAATTACTAATGTGGTATTATTTTACCTTGTCTGCATACAGGTGATACACCAGTAAAGATAAGTGTTGAGTCCAAGGAGTATCTCCCGTCACCTCCCTAGTGAATCGCTTTTGGCCGGCAATCTTAACAGAGCACCAGTAGGGGTCGTCTAAAATGACAGAAGAAGCAGGAAACAACTTGTAACGTACACGGCAATCTACGATGGGAATAAGACTGGAGGCTGTGACGGAGACTGCACATTATGGCAGGAAATAACTGGAAGCTTTGACGGATACCCTACATTATGGTGGGAAATAAGTGGAAGCTTTGACGGACGCTGCAAATTATGGTGGGAAATAAGTGGAAGCTTTGGCGGATATCGCACATTATGGCAGGAAATAAGTGGAAGCTTTGACGGACGCTACACATTATGGCGGGAAATAAGTGGACGCTGTGACAGACACTGCAAATTATGGCGGGAAATAAGTGCATGCTGTGACAGACACTGTACATTATGGCGGGAAATAAGTGGAAGCTGTGACAGGCACTGCACATTATGGCAGGAAATAAGTGCAAGCTGTGATAGACACTGCACATTTTGGCGGGAAATAAGTGGACGCTGTGACAGACACTGTACATTACGGCGGGAAATAAGTGCAAGCTGTGACAGACACTGTATATTATGGCGGGAAATAAGTGCAAGCTGTAACAGACACTGCACATTATGGCGGGAAATAAGTGGAAGCTGTGACAGACACTGTACATTATAGCGGGAAATAAGTGCAAGCCGTGACGGACGCAGTGCTTGGTGGAAAGCATTTGGACGTACAACAAATGCGACACAGAGACGGAAATAAGTGGAAGCTTTGACAGACGTAGTGAAAGGATGTGGGAAAACTGTTGTATATAACCCTAAGATAGTGCATCGTAATATGCAATGGTTTTAAGCCTTCTAATGGACTATATTCTCCACAGTACACGGAATAAATGGTGATGGTGTTGGGTTGCGGGGCTGCACGAAGGCAAGATATGCATAAAAGGTAAGGACATTTTCTAAAAAGAGGATTCAATGAAAGGATGATTTCTCACCTGTCAGTTTTCCATAAGATCCTCCGTCGATGGTGAGAGTTAGAACCCCGCATGCTAAAAATATATATTACAAAGTTGAAATTTGGCCATTTTTTTTTTCAAGTCTATCGCCTTGTGTCTTGAAAAACTCGCTAAAACTGTGATAATGGTTTATTCACTTGTTATCTACTTCTTGGTGAAAGCATTCATGTCTGACAAAAGTATTTGTATTTAGTTTTAATTTGGGGCAGTTTTGACCTTAAAACGTCAAAATCCCCGTGACATAACTCCTACAACTGGGCGTTTTTTTCTTTTAGGTTGACCCACCATATGCTGCTCCTCTTCCAACCACTTCAGGATCATCGCACAAAGGGATCATTATATGGCCTGGATCCACCAAAGCTGCAAGTAAGAAAAAGGAGGTCGTTACACTAGTGTTGGAAAGAACGAAACCAACATTTACCCGATACAGATCGAACAAACAAGTTCAATAAAGTTTTTATTGTTATGGCTTAGTCTTTTAAACCCTGGCCAAACGGGACGCAATTTATTGCAATTTCCAACTTGCGATAACAGACTTGTGATAACTTGCAAATACGTTTGGCCAGGACTTGCCTGTACTTGCGATGGCTTGCGTTGACTTGCAATCACTTTGATTGAGCTCAAATTTGTCTGCGAGTAGGCGCACGTTTTTCACCGTTTGGCCACCCAAACGGAAGTGAAAGCAAGGTGCTCTTACAGAGGTGCTCTCAGTTTGTTTACTTTGAAATGAGCGCGCGCAAGTCTGCATTGAAATAGCTCAGTTTTGTAACTTGCGAACAACTTGCTTCTACTTCCGAACATGTTTGGCCGCTCATCGCATGTTTGTCCGCAAGTCAGTTCAAATTTTTAAAACTTGCGTTGACTTTCGTCCCCATTTGGCCAGGAAGTTAACTATAAACGTAATTTCCCTGCCACTTTCGCGGGCGTTTTGCCAAATATGTTGGTCAGAGTCCCAGGAAAGGTTTCTACTTTACACAAAACAGTCTTTTTTTCGAACATTTTATTGTTTAAAACCACAATTCAGTGAAATCAATTTCTGAGCGTGGTTCGCGAAACCCCCAAAGCAAATTTCGGAGCGATCAGTCAACCAATAAAAATGTCCCTTTTTATCGTGAAGTAGGTCAGCCGGATGACAAAATCTTATAATAGTTTTGGAAGTAATTTCTCAGCTGGTAACACCAGCTTAGAAGTCAGTTGTTACGCGCGCCAATCGTTTATGTTCGAATTCGTACCAATAACTTTTCTTGACAGAAAGCGTACGATTTTGGAATCCGTGTCCTCTTTGCGTTCTAACCAAGCAGTAAAACTGTTTCTCGGCAGGTATCGAGGTCGTGATTTGTTACTCGCTTTGTAGTGGAGACAAAATGTGGCATTCTCTTTTCCACAAATCTTTCAATCACTTTTGACAAGGCTTTATTATTTCATTAGATGCAAGCGAAAATATAGACTTGCCACAAGTCGACCTTCGCTTTTTGATTCAAGTTTATAACACAAGCGATAAACAAACTTATCGAAAATTAGTATTGGAAAGGACTTTGAGAAAGTCTAGCGAAAATCTAATATTATCGTCACCTAATTTAAGGTAATCATTGAGCATCTGTGTGATCCACTGTCTCAGAAGAGGAAACTCCATTAGCTGTACTGCCTTCAGGAGACGAATATTGAATGATACATCCGGCCTTCAAACATAAATAAGGAACAACAATAAAGCAAACGTTTCGTCAAGCGCTAATGACTAATTAATAAGAATTCGTAAGAGGAGAACCCGCACTTCCTAATTCGTTTTACTTCTCGTCTTGATGGTGACCCCAGGTTGTGAAATGAAAGAAAGGTGGCACATGGCGCCCTCATCTCTAGATCTCTCCTTTTATCCGATCGTTTTTTTTTTATTCCCTTTTTGTTTTCTTTCTTCGCCCGTAGCAGGCTGACAAAAACAGGCTTAGCCAAGTTAAGTGTCTCAGCCAAAAAAAGGATACTTGTTGTTGCTATTGCCGCCAGTGGCGGATCCAAATAATAAATCCCAATGGGCCGAAGAGTTTTGTTAGTCTCCAACATTTTCACTACGCCCTCCCCCTTATTCTCTTTGTACGCCCCCACCCCCCTCTTACGATGAGTTCTGGATCTGCCACTGGCTGCCATGCCATTTCTGTAAGTAATGAATCGCTTCTTACTCTTCTGTGAAGCAGATAGACACAGAGGCTAGATGGGGAAAAGGAATGCTCTGATTGAATAACAGCACGAGCTGCAGTTTGCCATTAATGTGAAGATCCTCCACCGCTACGTCTGTACACGTTCCGAGGAATCTGCAAAAGAGTAACAGTTAAGTTTGCTTCAAGAACAGGTCACGCAGCGTCTTAAGAGGTTGGTTACAGTGTACTTATATTGAACCTTTTCACTCCTAGTGTTACACTTTGAATCATATAACCGGTCAGTTCCTGTGGATGAAAATCCAAGTGTAACCATTTAAATGACAGTTATTGAGCAGTACTTTCCTGTGGTACTGTTTATTATGCTGCACAAGGTGGTTCTGTCTTTTAAGTCTGGATGAAATCCTAAAGTGTGACCATTCAAATGAAAACTATTGAGCAGTACTTTCCTGTGGTACTGTTTATTATGCTGCACAAGGTGGTTCTAACTTTTGAGTCTGTGGATGAAATCCTAAAGTGTGACCATTCAAATGAAAGCTACTGAGTAGTACTTTCCTGTGGTACTGTTTATTATGCTGTACAAGGTGGTTCTAACATTTGAGTCTATGGATAAAACTGTCAAGTGTGACCATTCAAATGAAAGCTATTGAGCAGTACTTTCCTGTGGTACGGTTTATTATGCTGTACAAGGTGGTTCACATGATACTGTTTGTTTTTCTTCTTTTCTTTAGTTTACAAAATTTTGGATTTTTCTTGAATTTAGATTTTGGCCACCCTTGGTTGTAAAAGGGTTAACATTTTGCTTGATATAAGTCTTTTTATGCGGAGTAAGGTGCGTATTTGAAAATAATAAAACACTTACAGAAGCATTCAAACAATGCTCAGAACAAAGCTTCAAGCCAATACGCAAACAAGACTCAAAGCTCATTAACGCTAATGTGTTTGCCTCTTCTTATTGTCGAAAAGACTTGGCATATCTTCTTTTGGTTCCGTGTTTGATTCGATATCTTAAGCATGAATAAGCACATACTTTCTACATATGCAAACAATATGGTAGTTAATAGAGGAGCGACACTCATACATCATAGTTCATACCCCTTGTTACCAAGTCTCATTCGAATAATGAATCTAGCCTCAGGTGATGTCAGACCGACATCCAAGTGAATAACCGACTGATATTTCCCTCTGGTTATCAGATCGTCAGGGGGGTGATTGAAGTTAAGCTCTGAAGCTTTGATGAATCGTTGATCATCAGGATGATCGTACACGGTCACGTGCTTGAAATATGGTGTTCTGTTGCCGAGAGTAACATCCAGAACCTCTATGGACCCTGATAACAAACAAACAAACAAACAAACATACTTTTAAAAGATATTATCCTCATTTTCAACGAATCAAAAGCAAACAATCAGTCAATCCGTGATCAATCAATCAATCAATCAATTATTTTGTCATTCAGTGAGTCAGTCAATCAATGAATCAATCAATCAATCAGTCAGGAAATCAATCAAGCATGAAAATTTCGGTTTTATCAAATAAGGTAAATGAGCGACGGTGGTCAATTTACCTTATCAACTCAGTTGATAAAACTAAATTTTCATGTTGTACTCCCCCACCGACGCAGCACTACAGTCAATCAATCAATCCATCAATCATTCAGTCTGTCAGTCAATTAATCAAGTAACCAATCAATCAACCAACCAACTGATCGATCAATGACTAATGAATCAGTGAATCATTCCGCCGTCTGCCAATCAAACAACCATCCAATTAGTCAATCAATCAGTAAACCAATACAGCCAGTACAGCCCTGGCCCTGAGGAAGACTAATACTATTAGTCGAAATATTGGCCATTAATAAATCTGCCCTTTGCCGTAGTGCCAGCCTTGCATTCAGTTTTGTATTTTAATATTTATATCAAAATATTTAATATTTATATCTTAGCGTAGTTAATTCATCTTTTTAATGACCTTGTGTATTGATCGATTATTTTATATCACGTTTTAATGTAAATATTTTAGACAGTGAAGAATTGTAAATTTTTAACTTATCTTAGCATAATTCATATTTATTTTTACTTTTTTTAGTGTCCACAATTAGCTAGTAAGATAAATACTTTGACACTTAAATAAAGTTTATTTTTATTATTTTTTTATTATTAATAATCAATCGGTACATCAGTCAGTCAGTCAGTCAGTCAGTCACCAAAGTGCTTCATGAGGCGCATTTAAAATAGTCGTTGAAAAGCACGCATTAATTAGCAAACTAATTAATCATAAAATTAAAATCGCGTGTGTACATGTTGACACTAAAAACAAACCGCACTTTTTAAGCTTAAAAACTTGGTAAACAATTGCAAAATATTTTCCACACAAAAGGAAGCAAACGAGAGAGGTTTTACGAGAAAATCACATAAGGTGTTATAACAATCGCAGCAAACATTTCTTTTTCAAGCAATCAGGGACAGCAAAAAATCAAAGATAATAGTCTTGCCATATATGCGTTTTCCCGCGTTTAGCACCGGTTGCATTTTTCCCGCGCTTGGCACCCGTTGCAGTTTTCCCGCGCCTGCAAGTTTTCTCGTGCTTGACACCGGTAACATTTTTTTTCGATTGGCTGACTGTTATTTGCGTTTGTTGCATTACTGACCGCACATATATGAAGGTTATTTATTTAAAAGCTCTTACCCACATAGGACGGCTTCTGTAATTCAAGTATGGGATCCAGATTGCTCTTGATTAACTCGAGTAGTGATCTGTCGCTAAAAACAAACCTGAAAAAAAATAACAACATTCTCCTTTGCGGTTTCCCCTTTATTTAAATGTGATTTTGTCTGAAAATGTGGCATAACAAAAAGTAACAAATACTTTGTAGTTAGTGAATAAGCTTATTTCGACACCTGTCTACTTATAGCACAAAATTACAAAGTTTACAAGAAACCTCTCGAATAGTTGCTAATAACAAAGGAATAAACGGAAATCACCGTCCCTGAGTTTTAATTCCTTTCGGACAAACGTTTCCTTCGAAATAAAAGGCGCCTTTTTCACACATTCCAGGAGCCCGGGATCCCGGGGGGGGGGGGGGGGGGGGGGGGGGGAAGACTCCCATGTCAAAGTGACGGGGTGATCATCATACCTTTTAGGAGTTAAAATTCATCAAAAATGACGTCTGTTAGAGTTATTATCTTCTTTCATTAAACTTGCCTCCTTCTCTTCCTTCTCTTCTTGCAGGATATTAAATCAGAAAAATATGCTGACAAGAAAAAACTTTTTAGAAAGAATAGGTACCACTCAGGGATAAAAAGTAATGTGAGCCGCATGTACTTTTCAGGGAGTTCCTTTCAAAATTTCCGACGATCATCCCCGTCCATCCCCCCTCCCCCCTCCAACCCCCCTCCCCCCTCCCCCCTCCAACCCCACTCCCCCCTCCCCCCTCCAACCCCACTCCCCCCTCCAACCCCCGGACGAGAGAAACTATAAATTGGAATCTTTCTGTTAATGTTAACTTTTACTTTTATCCGCCTCACAAATCTTCCCCTAGCTCTCCTAGGATAAGAAACTCGTTCCTTGTATCTCATAGACTTTTTGGAAAAAAAAATCTTAAGGTGGAGTTTGAATGAATTTGAATGAAATCAATGTAAGAGTTTTAAAGAAGGGATAGAAAGAAGAAAATTGCTTTTGAAACAACAACAAACAGTAGACCCATGCAAGAGCACCCCAATTATGGTGTCCGTCTACTAATTATTAACTTCATGTTCTTCTAAGTTTAAAACTTCATGAACTCTTAAATATTCCCTATTTTTCTAAATTTTACAAATGCTTCTGCCCCCTTTTCTTTTCCTCTCACACACTCCTAAAAATCACCAAAAACATTACAAAAATTCATTTACAAACCTATGATGGCATTTGTCAATTGTTTGAAACTTTAACGAGATAATTCCATAACACCGACCTCAAGTGGCGAAAAAAATGACATTTATGTGTAACTCTCCTTAACGTGGATCCAAACAGATTAATTTCGTCTGACGTGCGAAATTATCTCCAGATAAATAATTTATTTTATTTCTAAAACTTCCTTGAAGGTTTAGTGAAACTTCATTCCCATTGTCGGCTCAACTAAAATTGATAAATTCGATATAACAAATATTTGTAAAAAGATGTTTTTAGGTGCTAAAGAACACCGAACAAGAAACATTTTAAATGCTCTACAACATGCAAGTCTGCTAATGATGTGGTCGAGATTTGATTTAATCAAATTAAATCTTCATGCAAGTTTAAAAACGGTCGCATGACAATTTCCTAAAGTAGACGAAAATTTGTGCGCTGAGGTTACATTTCTGCCCAATATACGACGGTGAATCAAAATATAACAAGGTTTTTTTATTTCTCTTTTTTTATTTCTTTAGGTTAAGTAACCTTGAACTTATAAAAGATTAATTAACCTTGAAACATCTCAAATGATTGTCTCATACTAAACTGGCCTCTCAAAGTTTAATTCTTTGAAAATTGCATCAAAAGAAGAAGTTCTTAGATATTTTTGTTTCTATACGCTTAGTGAGTGAGTGTTTATTTCTTGTTTGCTAATCGATAAACGAAAGAAAGTTTCCGCTAAGAGAGAGAAAAAGATATATTCGAAAGATTTTCTGATATTTTCTGACCGTAGAATTAATTCGTTAAAGTTTAAGAGACGCCAGATGAATTAATTTTATTTATAACTTCCAATTTCCTTTCTCTTACCAGCAATTGTTGTTTGAAATCAATTTTAAAGAATTCTTGGGACAATGCTCATGATGTGTTTATGACTTCATGTAAGAAAGTCACCATAATTCCTTGCTTCAATGGCCTCGGCTTCCGTGCAAATGTACCCAGCGTATAAATTCATTTAGCCAAGGGCAATGAATAAAGTTATTATTAATTATTATTCTAGCGTTCTTACTCCTTGCTCTTCTTTGAACGAATGGCTTCTGTAAGGCACTTGTAATGCAAGGTTTTTGCAGGGATGAAACGCATTCACTTCTAGGGAAAGGACTAATTGTAGTACTGCAGTATGTTTAGCCAATAACATTTTATGTAAGCCCAGTATAAACACATTCAAGTTATTACCGGCACTCACCATCTATTTATCAGGAAGTTTAACCACTCCGCCGTCTCGGCATTTGACAGAGCTCGTTGTCTCCTCTTGTCAATCTCTGCTTCCTTAGCAGCAAGATCTATAACTCTTGTAGCGTTATTTTTCCACCAGAGAAAAATCCACGCGAGCAGACCAAAGATCCAAACTATGCCCACATCGTACTTTCCAATTCCCCACGCTATGACGGTGAATATGAGCAGGGATATGATTAATCTTTGTTGTTGATTCGCTCGATGCAGTGTACGTCGCTCCTGCTCAGCCTCTGGCAGTTGTTTTGATTCCGACGTTTTCCCTGCAACAGTGCCTCCGTTTTCTCTTTCTCCTTTTCTCTGCGCCATTTGAACCGCGGTGTTGTTTTTGCAAACTTCACTAAAAACCTAAATTATATCGCGCGCAATCGAATTTCCTCATGATCGCCGCATCTCCTTGAAGAACGAGACGATTAGTATTAACCATCTTGCTGGAGTTCATTTCCAACGTACCGCAATGTAAATTTAAATGACTATTACTTTAAGCAAACGGATTCTATTGGATAGTTCCTCTGGGGGTATCAATCGGACAATGAAATCACAGCCACGTAACACAATGCTCTACATTTTCTCTTCAACAAAGACAATAAGTAAGGGCTGTGCTCAAAGAACAGTATCAATTATTAATATAGACAATCGCCTACTTAATCTTTATTGTTTTGGTACTGTTAAATCGAATGCGACTAACTGGAGGTATTTGCTCTGAGCTTTTTAAAGTTTCGTTGACTTTCAATATGTCATCTGCAGTTATGGCCCTTTTTTAAGTAATGTGTAAACAACGCTTAACAGTTATCAATGTGATTTAAAATCTTTCTTCACAACGGGCTTCCGTTGAGGGAAGCAAACAATTAGTTTTTATTAGTTTCTTCTTAACGATTCGTTGGATATTTTACCGCTTTTATCAGAACGTATTTTTGTTTGTAATTATATTAAATCCAGCTGGCTACTGGAATACGAAAGTCCCTGAAATATTTATCAAAAAAGTTCAGTTTAATCTCGTTTTTACAACGTCTAGGTAAAAAACTGCTTTCTCCGCCTCCCAGTTATAAAAAGCTTTGATTTGAAGTTTGTAGCGCCATCTGATTATGAAGTGTGCCCACTTAACTGAATAAAAGAAGTCTATACTTAAGTAACTATCATTTTATTAAGAAAATACAGGGTGTTGGATGTTAAAAGAAAAAAACCTGCCATTTTCTTGAGAAGGCCAAACCAATGCCAGATGTTTAATAATAAGATCGATTTGAGATTAGTATTTTAAAAATCATGCACGCCAATGCTGTGGTTTGGCATTTTCTGAGCGGTGTTTAAAAAACATAGCCGACAGCCAACGACGAATGTTTAGGAAAACACTTGGAATGGCGTTGTACTGTTTTTTTTTTTTTCATATCATTTTAATGCCTTTAAAACAGACTATGTGAAAGCTAATGCAGTCTTATCTCTTCGGATCTTTTACCTGAATATTTCAGCGGGGGAAAATTTTTGGGAAAGAAATCTTATCACTGAATTTGCTAGACTTTCTCTTTCCGAAAATCATAGCTGACGTTATTTCGTTCCCAAAAGGACAAAACGCATTTAATTTTCCAATGTCACGAAAGTTAGTAAAGTTTGAGGCGACATTTTTTTTCCAAAGAAAACTCTAGTCTTTACTCTTTGGTCTTATCAATTAGGAATTTTAAGGTGACTGAATCTTTCTGAACATATATTTCACCGAAACGATTGGTCGGGTGCTCCTGAAAAATGGAGCAACGGACAGTAACCAATCACAGCAAACATGTAGTTTTTTTTTAACCAATCAGAAACAAAATACAAACCTAATCGTGTTTTGGCTCATGCACCTTTTCCCGCGCTTAGCACCGATTGTACGTGGCCGGCTTTGATTGGTTAATTGCATTCATTCCCCCCCCCCCCCCCCCCCCCCCCCCCCCCGTGGGGTTGCCCACATTATGCCGCCATCATTTTGAGCATAATAGTAAGGCAAAAGAATCCAGCATTATGCCGAAGTAATAGTGACAAAAAGAAATGGTGGGGTCTACCGTCAGAGAAATCTAGGTACAAGTCACATGACTGGTGGGCAGAGCGCAATCGCATTGAGCAGTGGTCGGAACATTTGCATGTCAACATGGCGGACTCTAGCTTTTATTTATTATCGAAGAGTGAGTTTTTTCATTATTTATGATAACCAAGCCAGAGTGATGGAAGATTACATTGAAGCATCGATCATGCTTCAATATGACAACTTTTAAAGTCTCAGAAAATTTGTGCAAAGGGCGCGTTCGATTGACGGTATTCCGGAATAACAATAAACAGAATAGTTTGTTCATGCACACTTGCAGCTGATAAATCTGTCAAAACATGCTTATAATACAGCAATAGCAGATATTTAGTTTTCCAGTGGCTCCCAAATCCCGAAAAACGCGATTGTTTTGTGACCATTCTGTATATTCTTATTCCGGAATACGTTCAATCAAACGCATCTTTAATTGACAACTTTAGGTTTTCATGTAAGCATAATGGAGCATAATAGATGCCTTTCGAGCATAATAGTGACATTTTTTGAGCATCGAGCATAAGCATAACAGTTAAAAACCCTTATACCCTCCGTGGCTGAAAATGCGAAAGCGGGACTGTAGAGAGAAAGAAAAGATATGTTTATTACAGTCAGTGGTAGATATCAGGCAGTGATGCATCAGTCGATTCCAGCAGTACCCATACCCCCATCCCCGGGCATTAGTCGGGCATTTGCTTACGTTCGAATCCCGGGGGTCGGGCATTAGTCTACCCTCAGTATACCCCGGGGCATTTGACATCCTCATGGAATCCTGGCTCCATTCACACTGTCCATTTCTGACTAGAAATGCTCTAATCGGTCACTAGGGGTAAACTAAGGGAAAACACTTCTCTGTTGACTTAGTTTGCCTTCAAATAACTTTTGGATGAGTCTAGATTCGAAGTCTTTTCGTTCTTTTCATTTTCTATACCCCGGGGCGTTTGCACACTATTTTGTCCCCACCTTGTGGCATTTGCCTTTGTTTTCACAAAATGTCAATGCCCGGGGGTGGGGACATGGGCACTGCTGGAATTGACTGATACATAACTCTTGAAAAAGAATCAATATGCTGTAATCTTACTTTAAAAAATATAATCTTTTATTCCGTTTCATAAAATTTATGTTACGAATTTGAATAATAAATCCGTTCAAAACGGCGAGCTGTTAGCATCGGAACAGCTGACAGATTCATTGTGAAATGGTTAGATTTGCTATTTAGATAATTCAGAGATAATTACATCAGTTGGGAATTTTGTCTGGAGCAAACCGGCCATGAAGCAAAATGATTGCAATATTCTTCTTAGTATTTCAATTTAGCGAAAAGACATTTTTATCACGTGACTGTATATCTTGTTAAAGTTACGGCTTTTGGAGATTTTGTCGCTATTTTGCGTTGAAACAAATTCATCTGCAGCATTTTTCCAAAAAGAAGCGGTTAATTGATTAACATATTTCATTTCTTCGCCACGACCGGAAAAATAATGTGTTTATGCAAATTATCACGCAAACACGATGAATTGCATTGTCAAACAATACTTGAGAACAACTGTTCACCCGGGAGACCAGGCCTTTCGCTGTACTTAATTTGCATTTTATGTTCGTAGTTTAAAGACAATTCTTAAACGCAGTCGGAAAGAAACCTGGTTATTATAACAAGCCATTCAGACGGATTAATCAACAGAGATTTTTCGCCCAATTTGGCATTTTTAGATAAGCGAAACAGCAAAAATTTGAATTATGTTTCGGTTCAAAGGGAACGGGAGAGATATTCGATGAAGCGTAGAAAAAAACATGAATATTCTGTAGATGACTCAGACACAATGAGAAACGCGCATACGAATTTAACAGCTAAATCTCAAAGATCCTTCACAATTAAATGACTCGTTCTATTGTCACTTTTAATACAACTTTTGCTATAATCATTTTTACAAACAGACATGTTTTATCGTTGTATTTTTGTCTCGCACGTGAGTTACATCATGTGTGATAAAACTGCGCATTATTTAGGCTTAATTGATAAGCTTTGTTAAAAACAAAATATATGATTATGTTTTAGCATCAGAGAAAATTCGAGTCGTCCAACTAAACTACAAAATATAAAGTTTGAACTTCTTTTTTAATTGCTTATTATTAAATTTGTTAACATTCTCGTGAAATTCAGCTCCAAAGTTTCACACGCGGAAAATACACCCTAAACAAAGGCCTTGTGCAAGGTGCGTTCATTTCGCGGTAATAATATATTCGCAAATATCTGTTCTCAACCAGACATTACACTCCTTACGAAATCCTCGTAATTAATTTGTCCCGAGTTGTCCTCTAAGCCTTGAATTAGCGTATCCACATCTTCATCCCGTAGTTTTTCTCCTAAGCCCGTCAGGACGTGTCGAAGCTCGCCAGAACTGATCGTGCCAGAGCCATCGTTATCGAAAACTTTCAAACTGTCGATGAATACTTCCTGGCCGTATTTATGTTTGCGAGAGCGAAAGGACATCATCACCGGTACAAACTCTTCGAAGGAAATCCGCTTGTTTCCTTTCGGGTCGATTTCTCTCATCACCTTTTCGACTTCAGCTTGAGTTGGGTTCAACCCCACTGATCGTAGCACCTGACCAAAGTTCGCGGATTCCACTTTCCCGTCTCCAACAGTATCGTACAACCCAAAATTGTCGCGAAGATCGTCCATCTCACGATCCGTCAGGGTGCTCGCCATTTCAAATCCTCGGCTAAGGGGTTTTAACAAAGCGCACAAACTTAACGCGCGAGAGTTGTGAACGAGATTAGTGTTTGATAAGCAATAACAACTAATTACATGTTACACTTCCCATTCGGGGCGCACGGGATTGTGGTATAGTTGTGTCACGTGGCGCGTTCGGTATCTCGTATTTCCAAATCAAGCTTTCTAATTGGTTAAGGTAGAGTTCTATTAGTTTTGGTCTCTCCTGGTGTGCGTTTCTCGAAAGTCACGAAAACTCTTCGGGCCCGAAAAGCTGGGTTATGTGCAGAATGTTTACCAACAAAGATTCATTTTTGTTGATTTTGAAAGCTAAGCAGTGAAATCTAACGTTTAAAACTCAAACTTAGCTGCTATGCGGGCTAAAACCTTTAACGCCATTCGTTAGAAACTACATTTAAAAAATAGCTTTCGTGTCCGAAAAGTCTTCGGGAGTTTTGAGAAACGCACGACAGGTCCATAATAACAAAATTCTATATCAGTTACAAAGATAGAGTTTAACTTTCGATAGAGATTTCCGATTTACAGGTACAAACAGCAATTTGGCACCTAAAGTTCCAAGCAATAGTACTAGCCTGCGTAACAGGCGCAGGTTTAAGGGCGAAATTTTGAGGACGCGCGCGAGAGGGGAACGCGCAAAAGGGAGAGGTGCATCTCCACTTCGCGCGCTCCCCTCGTGAGCGCGTCCTCTTAAAGAGGCAGTATCACGAGGTTCCACGCGCGGCACTGTTCATTGTTCTTGCACTGGAATTTTGGACATATCACTGTTAAAAGTGATTTTTTTTTCTTCCGGCTATCAAAACGGATTTTTTGATTCAACAAATACCTCCACTTCTCGACGGCCTTTTTGAATTTACCGAATCAAACTTGAAACATGGGCCGAACGTTTTCAAGTGTCGCCCTCATGATACTGCCCCTTTAATTTCGCCCTATAAACAAACCGGCGCCTGCCACTTGCGCTGGATACAATAGAACGTACCGACATTGCAGTATCTGCAGTATTACCGCCTCTTGTCGCTTGTCTTTTTAGGCAAAAATACCAAATCTTAGAAGTCTCTCAGAAAAAATAAACAACAACAACAACCTAAATTACTTGTTAAATCAGGCCACCGTAAAGCGCTGAAATACTTGTAATTATATGTCGTTGAAACGATATTTAATTTCGATGGGAGCAGTCCGTATCATGATTGTATAGGACCATAAAAAACAATACTAAAGAAATAAAAAACGCGCCGAGTGCATTATTGAGTTATTTTAGCACGCGGGAATTTTTTAGAACACGGGAGAAGTGCAGAGAAGTGCACTTCTCGAGTGTTCTTAAAAATTCCCAAGTGCTTATACAACTAAACAATGCACGAGGAACAAGTTTTTTTTATTTCTTTTACAAAATAAAAACGGTTATAATGAACCTTACGTCACGCGCGTGCTTTATCGAGTTATAATGAACTCGGTTTAACCAATCATAGCGCGCGCATTTCCTTGAGCATTTTATAAAACAAAATAAAGGCAGAGCTCTTACAAGTCCGGCTGCCGTCTATGCTGTCGCTTACGGTATGTTCCAATTTACTCTTCTGTTTCGTCGTGGGTCCCCCAAAAAATAGTCAGATGAGAAATGCAAATTGATTTGGTACCATAAGCGCCAAGGCCTAGACATAGACCTAGACATACTTTATTTGAAAAGGTCAAATAAATGGCAGCATAAGGCTGATGTGGGAATTACTAAACTAAAACGTATTTACATTAACATTAATTATTACAATGTATATAAAATATAATTACATTCAATAAATTGTCGATGCTAATAGTAAACAAAATCGTGTAAGTTCTTATTTAAATTAACACATGTTCCTTTCATAAAAGTAATTTGATCCAAATCTCTAGGCTGTTATCAAGTTTTCAAAGATTGTTTTTGAGGCTATTCCAGACAATAGGGCCTCTTAAAATTAAAGACTGCCTACCAAATCAGTGTTCATTTGTCTCATCTGCAATAAATTACTCTTTCTGCTCGATTCAGTAAATTTAAAATTAGATGACAGTCTATGTTCTATTCGGCAAACTGATCCTTACGGCAGAAAAACAGAAGCAGAAGCAAAAACAAATAAAATAAAATAAAAGTGGAATATGATAGTGCCCAATATTTCGCTTTGCAAAACAAAGCTTTTTCAGGGGCTAGCACTATAAATGATTATAAAACCGTTTTAATCATTTATAGTGCTAGCCCCTGAAGAAGCTTTGTTTTTGCTTCTGCTTCTGTTTTTCTGCCGTAAGGATCAGTTTGCCGTTTCTCTTGTTTCACTTCAAGTACTAATACTGATCTAGGTCTGGAAACCCAGATCCGGCCATTCTCAGCGGTTTGTTGTAGTGATCGTGCATTCTATGTTTCTTTTTCTATGTTCTATTCCACAGCCATTTTTCCGCAAAAGCATGTCCATAACTTTGTTCAGTTGTGTTTTGTAATGAACGACGTTACCGGGGGTACTGCCATCAATTTAATATTTTTTTTACCTTCACTTAGTCATTTCAATTTCTCTAAACGAAAACCTGCTATTTGAACAATTTTAACCCTACCCACCCCCACTCCCACCCAAGGAAAATACACCAGTCCAAACTTTTCTCATTCTCAAAACGAGATAATGTAAGTAATAAGAATCATCAATTCCGTTTTTTTATCATAATTCGTACTTATTGACACTTCAGTTAAAAAGACCAGTTCAGACAATCGTCGACAAAAGTCTTTGGGTCGCTTCAATAAAAGCGCCCTCTTTAAAGTGCATATGACAGTGATTTTTTTATTTGTTTGATTGAATCTACATGATGTTCTGATAAGAAAATGGGAAAAAAAATTTCGATATCGATTTTCCTTCTCCGCGATTTGGCCGTCTTAAAATGTGAAATTTCACTTCCGGTGTGTTACTAAACCGCGCAAGAAGAAAGACTGGAAATAGTCCGCTGTGACGTCAATACAGGAATGTCAGTGTCGCGATTTCTCAGTTCCTCCGTTTTTTGGTGCGTGTTGCTACAACCATAGACAACACACCTTAATAGAACCATGTTTTTTCCTCAGGGCGCGTCAAAAAATGTGAGGAACTGAGAAACCTCGACACCGGCATTCTTGCGGTACCGAGTTAGAATCCTGGTGGGGACATCGAATATTTTTTCTTTTTCATTTTGTTCCATTCTTTTTTTTTTTCGAATTGGACATTGTGAAAGAGAGGTACTGTTTTTTCGGGTTTGGAGTCGTTCAATTTTCCAAAAAAATACAAAACGTGCTATTGCACATGACATGCTCGCATTTACAGTATACGCAAAGAATATACAATTTTGATTTCAGAGTTAATAAAAGTTTGGTCTTTACTGTTCGCCGCAAAATTAACATTATTCTTGTTCAGGTGTTTCATATTTAACAACAATATTACTACAGCTCCGGCAAAGCAAGATTAAAAGATTCTTTTCCCGTCAGAGACTCGAGTACTAAATTAAAATATTCGCTGAAATATTCAACTTGCATTCGGGTAACGCAAAGTGCTTTAAGGCTGGTTTTCACTAGCGCATAAGCATAAGCACAAGCCAACATACGCAGACTCAGTAACATGTTGATCATTAGTTCCAATTGTTTGAACAAAACAGAACAATAGGCACTAATGATCAACACGTTTCTGAGTCTGCGTATGTTGGCTTGTGCTTATGCTTATGCGCTAGTGAAAACCAGCCTTTACTCTTCCCTTATATAACTTTTTTTGTCTATACACAAAATGAATACCTAAGTAATGCCTTCGAGCCGTACTCATAACGCAGAATCCTTTACTCTTCCTTTACATAACTTTTTTTTGTAAACTCAAAATGCCGTACTCATAACCTCTGTATACCATGAATTTTTTGTTGAAGAACCTTTTATTTGAAACGTTTCGTATTCACGAGTTGGCTCATAGAAGCCTTTGATTTATGGACTGGTGCCCGCCATGCAGTGCGCGATACTCCTTTAGATTATCCAGTGACGGTACGCGAGGGCAGAACGCAAACTATCGACTATTGGATACCTGCATCCTGGCAAGATCCAGTTATTTAACTGCCAGTTCCCTTTTTCGCAGTTAAGCGATTCAAAACTAGCAGGTACCCAATAAATAATTAATTGAAAACACTGGGCTCAACTTTGAAGGTAAATCTTTAAGCACGCCACCTCATTATGCAGAAAAACATCCAAATCGCGCTCGTTTTACGTACCTAACGGATCGTAGAGAAAGTCATGGCGGAGAACAGCCCTGAGGCTTTGGAAGCTCAAGCGAAGAAAGACCGAGATGATACTCAGCTTCGCTTGTCTCTCTTTGTTTGCGCTGTTGTTGTGCTCACTTGGTTTCTTGGAGCGTTTGGTTTTTCTATCGTCTGGGCTGGTTTCATTATACCCTTAATATTTACTGTGTGGTACCGCAAAAATTGTCGTATTATAGATGATCGAGTTCGCGAAGCCGAAATCAAAGTTCATCGAAGAAAAGCTTTGCGAGACGAAGAAACGGCAGAGTGGCTCAACTTTGTGTTAAATCGATGGTAACTATGTCATTCTAGTTAGTTAGTTTATGAATTTCAGTCTGTACTGTTCATTGTTTATGATCTCAGCTGCACGTTTAGGTGTCCTTTTGCCTTTCACAACGAAAAAGAAAAGTCTCGTTTTAGTTGGATGCAGAAATCAGTTTTGTTGACGGAAACATTTAGTGACTTTTCCTTCATTTTGAATGACGCTTCTTGTATGGGTGGGTTCACAGCTGTCAAAATTTTTGATAACGTTCTTCGAACAATGTCTAACCTGGTTGTTGGTCGCTTTGAGTTCAAAAGAACTGCTGACGAAGTGAACACAGAAAAGAAACGACCAAATATCGGATGGAGACAACATTTAAGTAGCGTTTAATTCCATTGTTTTGCTATCATTGTTTTAGTTTTGAGATAAATAATTGTCACTTGCTATTGCACAAGGTAAACGCGTTAGAAACTATCTATCACAACTGGGATAAGTTCTTTGAAGTAAGTAAAAACATTTTTGGGATTTTAAAATCAAATTGTTTGCGGAGTGTACGTGAAATATGTTCATTCTTAGTAGCAAGAGTATTTTGGGTACAAAATTGTACTTGTGTGCACAACAGCTTCCAAATAAACAACGCAAAACATTAATACTTTTACATTATTAATAACCGGGACCTTTGCCAAAAGACCTACAATATACACTGTCTAAAATTTTCCTTCTTAGTTTCTGTTTTATCCCATTTCTTCACTTTTTCTCTTTATTTTGGAATGGACCGTTTTATTTCCAAGGCTTGGTTGCGAATGGGAGAAAGTGACATCAAAGACTCAAACATACCTCACGGGTTGAAATTATAATAACAATAAGTATTGAAAATCACGCGAAAAGCAACAAAAACTTTGGACTTGTTCTTCATGCAATTTTCTATGCTGGTTGTTATTATAATTTTAACCAGTGAGGTATGTTTGAGTCTTTAACGTCACTTTCTCCCATTCGCAACCAAGCCTTGGAACAAGGTTGATTAATGGCGGCCGCAAAATCTCGGAAATAAATGTTAAAATAAAATGACTTCTGATGTTCGTTATGGATTGAAATTTGGCAAGATGAGTAAGAAAGTCTAATAGTACACGAAAATGTAAAAAAATGAAAATCAAAATTTGATCATAGGGGCACTAAGATCGTATAGAGATCGTGAAGACGCTCTAAAAAGATTGTAAAAGGAGTCAGTGTTAGGAGTTCGTATAGCGATCGTTAGGAGACAGCAAAAAGATCGTAAATAGACTGTTAAAAGATCGTATAGGGATCGTAAAGAGACCTTCAAAAGATTGTACAGAGATTCAGTGTTAAAAGATCGTATAGATATCGTTAAGAGACAGTAAAAAGATCGTAAATAAATGGTAAAGGGATCATAAAGAGATCGCATAAAGAACCGTCAAGAGGTCATAAAAAAAGATTAAGAACGTGAAGGGATTGTGAGTTACGTTGTTTCTGTTAATCAAATTAGGAGTGTTACTTTACGAAGTGAAGTTTCTGTTAATCAGATTTTGTCTTATTTTATTTTCAAGGTGGAATTTCAGCGAAGTTTCTCTTTGCAATCTTGTCCGCTCAAGCCTTAACCCTGTTTTAGACTACAGCAAACCATCATTTATAGGTAAGATAAACAAATAAAAATCGTAGAGTAAAGCGATTAATCCTTTGGGATGAGTGTTACCAAGAAAGTGACTCATGCAGGTCATTGTGTAAGTCTGGTGGTATTTTATATGCTGTTGCACTCCTGTTATATCGTGAATATAGACTGCCCGCAATAACAAAGGATCGTAATCATCACCATAAACATCGTCATTACCATCGTCATTATCACCATCATCATCGTCATCATCATCACCGTCGTCGTCATTATCATTATCATCATCGTCATCATCATCATCGACGAGCAGGTAGATTGTCATTAAAGTACGAATGTCATCTGTGGAGTGTGTGTGTTCACACTGCCTCAAACAATGAGGTAAGGCATTTTCAAGTGAATGGATGTGGTGTATGCTATATCATGGCACAGCACTAACTCAGTTTAACCCTCTGTATCTCAAGCTCAAGTTGTCATTTCTACTTGAATTCGTAGGCGCGATTTCCAGTCATTTTGTGAGTCAAATTCTGATCAATTCTGATTGTTTCTTTGGTAATCGTTTCTGTAGTTTGTAGACCAGGAGATGAAAACAGCAATTTCAGCTCCTCGTTGGATTCTCATTTATTTCATTTTAAATTTATATTTTATTTCTAGAGTCTATGGAACTCACAGAGTTCAATTTTGGGAAGAAGACGCCATTTCTGAAATACGTGAAAGTGTTTGAGAACATTGATGAGAACGAGTCGCCCAATACTCCCGCCACAGAGGCGAACGCCTTCAACGCACCTGTTGACATGGCAACCAGACAGAGGCATCTGTTAGTTCTTGTCATGGACCTGTGTTTGCATGCGCCTGACACAAAAATCGCCATCAAAGTCAGATTAGGGGGGAAAATGTAAGTGTGCGCTATGGTTGGTAGAATCCTACGAAGGCGGTATTTGGGTATTCACACACCGCTTCCCTCGTTAAGTCTGGTATTCACTAGTGGGACAACTGTAAGCACAAGCGTGATAAATTGGCGTCAAGTAAAAATGAACATGACACAAGCGTTAGTGCAGGCACAAGAAAATGAAAATGTTTAAACTTTGTGCCTGTGCATTCGCTTATGTATGTTCCGGTTTATTTATCGGACAAATTTCTCTCCTTTTCGCGTGTGTCAGTCACTAATGTCAGACAGTCATTGCCCTCGTCTAAAACAGGAAGTAGAGTGTACTCTAGTCTGGTTTTTCTCCGTCATACAGTCTGTCGTTTACTGTTTTGGTTGTCAAAGAAAAGGGGAAGAGGAGGGCTTGATTTACGGTAATTGCCGTGAAGTTACTGTTAAGGTGGCTGAACACAGTTTGCGCGCGCTCTTCAATTTCAGCTGCTTACGCGAGTCAGCGCGCGCAGAGTTTTGAGAAAAACAAACGTGGCGCCTGTTCAGCGATCATTTTATTTTGCTCAGCGTGGATCGCGAAAGTGTTGTTTTTCGTCTAAAAATCAAACAATTTTTTGTTCGTAAAAATGTTTGTTGAATCAATAGATAATTTATAGAACCATTGAAGAAATACACTGTATTTTTGGTCGTTTTTGTCTTTGGATCGAGAACCCAGTCAAATGCAACGCATGCGCAGTTGACCAAAAAATTGTGACTCGATGTTTTAGCCACTTTTCTCGGAAACGTGCTGATTTCTACGAAACTACTCATTAGAATTTCACAAAATTTGGCACAATAATAGTTCCGAATATGCCGAACTCACCTGCCATCAAAAATTTGAAATCTAACAGAGGAGATTTTTACAAAACGCAAACATATTAAACCACAAATTACGGATGATCCCTCTGTCAAAATTACATGAGACCAGTGTTAACATGCGAATATTTTTACGAGTTTGCTGGAGACAAATGATGGACAAAATCTAATGACTAGATTTTCTGAAAATAAAAGAAACCAAATATTGCAGGCTGATTTTCAATCCACCGTGTTGCTATGGCAACACCCTAAACGCTCAACAAAAATATCAAATTATATAGCTTGTTGCTTAAGGTGGCTCGATATAGTATTTTGGTTTCCCTGTATAGTATATTTGGAGGCAAAACAATTAGAGTTATACTTTGCGGATCGTCATCACATTTTACCCCGAAATCAAGATAATATTACAGTATTAATTTGCCATACATGTATCGAGGTTGGCGTTGCCATGGCAACGCCATTGGGCTTTTAAGTAGGGCCTCAAAACAGACATATCTTCAATTATCTTTAAAATTCCACGGTGAATTCTGTTTAAATTTTGCATACGGCCTTCGACCCCTGTGTTCTACCCGAGTACCAACTTTAAAAAAAATCTGTCAGAAATTTTAAAGAAAAAACGCGTTTTTTAGAATTCGTTTGTAATTTTTTTCTCTGTTGACAGAATTTTTTGAAAATCGCGTAAAACGCACTTTGGATAGAACGAAGTCAACATGCAAAAAATGAAAAAAATTTACCGAGCGGAAGCGGAAGTGTGGACTTCGAAAGTTTCAAATTTCTGAAAATTTTGACACGACAAGATCGGCAATTACGCATGCGTGGCAGTTGTCACGCCACTCCTCCACGCGGATTTTGTGGTCGATTTGCGGATGTTATTCTTGTTTATTCATTTATAGACAAATCTCTTTCGCACTGTGCAGCTTTTTGTGAGATAGAAACTGTTATCTTTTGGATGAATCGTGTCTAGTAATGGCTGGTACATCACTTGCCTTCGAAATGATTAACAATTCTGGCTAAAATCGTTGGATGCTTTGTTCCTCGTGGTGTGAATGGAATCGCTGCTGTCGGCGCTCTGCTCAAAATTGCGAGCCTCTCTAGAGACGCTGTAAGTCCTGGTAGGACAGGCCACTTTCTGCAATTTTTTGTAGGAGGCTTTGCTTTACCAGCCCATTATTACTCTGAGAAAAGATGTAATCCCTGAAATTGCACACGCTGGAAGCGTTCGTCTAAAAATACCATGTCTTCGAAAGCGAAGGAGGCGGGATTTACATTGCCGTTGTTTACAACGACAGGGATTGAAATAATAATAAATACGCGATGGAGAGCAAAGACATCTTCCAAAGCATCATGTGCTAAAAAGCTCTTCTTTAAAAACAGATTTTAAAACCGATGGAAGATTGCTTCTACAGGGCTTTCCTCCCGGATTGAGCGATTCGGGTGTTTTGACAAGGTGAAGACTGTCGGCGAATAGAATTTTTCATGGATGAAAGTGTTTCTTTGAACTCATGCCTAACTGATAGGAGCCTCTGCGGAGGAGAGAGCCTAAGACAGCGTAGCAATGTGGGAGTGTCAAAACAAAAGAATTGTGGCCGATCAAAACACTGTGGCAATTTGCGATAGCATTACTGGAGAGAAAAGTGGTGAAATCGCTCAGATGAACAGTATGCACTGGAACGTTTTCTTTGAGCAAAGTTTTCTGGCCATTTATCGATTCCACTGACAGTTTGATAAATCGACTGAGAAGCGTAGTAGCTGATATTGCATTTTGGGAAAATGCACATAGTAATTGTAAGTGTTTACCTGTTTAGTTATAGCTGCTATTTTATCGAAAGAAGTTGTCTCCGTGTCAAAAACTACAAATTGATAATCACTGTAGCCGTGTTGTTGTCTTTTCTTGAACGCCAGATCGAAGATTTCCTAATTTTCTCCTTTGAGTATTTCTGATTTGCTGCTTCATTAAAAGCCATACAACGTCTGCTTCCTTTTTGCTTTTTATTTCCTCTGGTGGTTCGTAGCTGGATAACCCTTTTTTGTGCATTTTCTTATCTAATTGATGACGAGAATCGACCACAAATGTCATGCAGTGGGTGGGAACTTCCACGCGCACACGCTCTATTGCTGTTTGTTCTTATTAGAAGATGAACTGTCTTTCCCAACACATTCTGCATTACTCTTTTAATAGAGTTTAGATTAAGAAAATACACTGCCCCTAAAAACAGCCCAAAATAAACTTTCTCGTATTCGGAGGAAAATTGCGTCGATGCGGGGCTGAGTTGTCGATCGCGAAACCATTCTTCACTGCATTCTTGTCAGGGAACTTTAACCGCCCTGTTTTCTTTTTCTCGGTAAATCACATTACCACCAAAGAAAGAAGAATGTAAACCTAGCTTGCATACACGCGAAAAAACACAGTCAACCAGGCCGGCGCAAAAATAAAATTGCGAAAGGAGTGTTGCGGCCATGTTTGTTTATCTTTTTGCATGACTCAAATTTTTAAAAGTCCCGCGGGTAAATTAGAACCCAATCTGCGCGCGCCAAAAAAAACTATATCGAGCCACCTTAATCGTATGCCTCGCCAATTTTGGGCGCCCAGACTTTAGTGGTTTTAAAATGACAATGAATGACGCATAGGTACAGTGAAACTGTGTTCAGCCACCTTAAGAGTGTCATCTTGCCATTTCAAGCAGGAAACTGCTGCTCAAAAGCTTTTATATGAATGGTCACACTTACTCTAGCAGTGAAAGGGTTGCATCAAAGGCGACTACCGAGTGCGAAAAACTTTAGAGTCATGACATACCACTATCTCTATTGAAGCGGATAATAACTCGAAACCGCTACCTAGACAATGCTCTATTCTTTTAAATAACGGATCCCTTCATAAGTAATTTTAGTTTTTTTTTATCTTGCATTCCGTTTCCCATTTTTTTTTTCAGACTTTTTACTGTATATATTACTTTATTCTTGTCTCTTTTTTACTTTTTGTCAAAGGCTGCAGATTGTTTTTTTTTTTTACATTTTAATCATCATTTATTGTGTCCTATATCCATGCGCAAGTGTTCCATTTATTGTTTGTGCTGTGATTTTTCAGGGTTGGAGCTGATGTTGATGTCAGTATCGAAGATGTATCGTTATCAGGCCGTGTTCAGATTGTCTTCGAGATGGATCACCTTGTGCCTTTCCCACACATGAAGTCCGTGGCAGTCACTTTCCTTGAAAAGTAAGAACGCTTTAGCACAGCTAGAAGAGGCCAGTATGCTTTTACAAAGGCGGCTATATCTTTAACTCTTTAAGTAATTTGTAAAAAGCAATAACACTGATTTATTGACGTATTATTTACAGACCAGACGTTGACTTTGATGTGCGATTGATGCGTGCTGTACAAGTGATGGACATTCCAATGTTGAAAGACTTCATTAATGCTCTTGTTATGGACAGTTTGACTTACGGTAAAATATAAATTTGTTCTTATGTACATGTACTTCCCCTTTCACCGTTTCTTGCTAACGCTCAAAAACTAGCGAAAGCTTCTTTCCTCATGCAACAGGACGCTAACCAATGTTTATCTGGGAAAGTACCGCCACAGGTTAACTTGCAACAAAAGGGGACGCCCACCCTAATCGCTTTCATTTCAACCTTTAATTAACTCCATCCTCGGAGACCCAGGGACAGTTAGTCGGGGCGGGATGAATTAAAATCCCGGCAAAAATTGGCCAAAAGTTTTCGTTCGTTCGCTCTTGAATACTTTCGACGCGCCGAGTTTTGCCGGGTTTTTCGTCCCGCCCCGACTATATGCCCCTGGATCTCCGAGGATGCTTTAACTCCCAAGAGAGACCAAAATAAAAATTTAAGAAAATTCTCAAATTTTATTTTGTAAAATCCTAAAAAACAAATAGTACTATGCTAAAGTGCTGCCGAAGAGGTTTCACTTGAATGGTCACATCATAGGATTTCTTCGACAGACTCAAAAGTTAAAACTACATTACATGTCTTCTTTATTGACTCTAGGAGCGAAAGGGTTAAGGTATTGTTACTCTAGGAGGCAGCAAACGGGCGTTGCGAGGCAAGCTGCCTGATTAGTGTTGCACTGGACAATGATTCCTGGAACTTGTCTTTTACGAGAAATGTCCGTTGACGAAAAGTTAAACAGTTGCCCCAGGCAAAAAAAAAATATATATATATAAGACAAGTTGTATAAAACGTTCAGGGGGATCAGAGGGTCACTCGCTATATAAATCTATCCAATGGAAAGATAGCTGAAGAAGGAATTTGTTCTTCACTGTTTCACTGCAGAAAAAATTGACATAAAACAGGGCCGTTATCACTTCCGTACAACAGTGCCAACTTAAACGTCACAGGTTGTGTGATGTCAGCAATTTGGAACAAGGCAAGCGAGTACTTGGTCAACGTTACCTGCATAATCCAGTTTCCACACAATAAAAGGGATGAGAATTGGTTGAGAAGTAGATGAGAAGTATCTAGGTGTTGTTTCCGTTGCTGTTTATTTTCATTAAATGTTCTTGGGTTATTTTCCACAGCGCTGGTTGACCCAGGAAGAATTGAGGTTCCACTCCATGGTGTAGATCCTGATGAAATGCTCAGTGCAGCTAAGAAATCTACTTACGGTTAGTGTCAGCTTTACCTAATTTAGTACACAGTAAAGTGTCATAAGTTAGTTTACTTTGGAATAATGTAGAGCAATGAACTAATACAATCAAAAACATTGTAAAAGCAACCCTTTTTCTCTTTTCTGTCCTACCCTTAATAGGACGCCGCAAACTATGGTTAAAAGGACGTCACAGTTTGCTTTGACGCAAACTGTGAAAAGCAAACTGTGGTTACAACAAAAGCCACATTTTGCTAACTCTTTGTCAACTCTCGCAGACTTCCTTCGTTTTTTCCCGGGCTTTTAGTGATTATTTGTAGGTTATTTAATAAACGTCAATTCGTGTGGATTGAACGCCTGAAAACCTTAAAACTTAAATCTTCTGCTTGTTTTAGCTGATGGTTTGCTGACAGTCACACTGAAGGGTGGAATGCCTCAAAAATATACAGGTAGGTTTTGTCAGGCCTTCATTATAGAGCAGTTTTCAATTGAACCAAAACCAAAGTAATCACTCTGGCCATTGACAACAAACGCAGACAATCCAATGAACCAATCAGAACTCGCAGCTAATATATGCAGCGAGCGCCAAGCGCGGAAAAACGAGTGCAAGCAAGTCACGATTGGTTTTAGTAATACTTCTGATTGGTTGAGAAAACAGCGTCAGATTGTTTTAGCCAATCACAAAGCGTAGCAATGCAAATTCAAAGCAATTACGGGATTACTTTCGATACTCGATTGAAAACTGCTCTATTAGTTGAACTGACTTCACTTATTTCCTTCTTCCCTAGTGCTGAATATGTGCGGGCTTGAACTTCACTTCGCCCTACACTCTCTAGAGGCCGGCTGTGCCTCTTGTTACCAGTTTTCGAAATCGGTTCCTTTTTTGGGATGAGGGGATTGCCGGATTAGCCTCACACAACCCCCAATCTGAAAAGCAAGGGTTTTTATGTCGGGTTATCCTTTCCTTAGCCTCTGAGTATCATTATTTAAAGGCGCTGGATATTCGCCTTTTGTCGTTGCCACTTAATTAGCTGCAATGAAACTGCATCACCAGGGCTTACGACGGAGACGTGCGATGTCCCACTTGGAGGTAAAGCCCACAACTTGGTAGGTATTTTACAACTAGAATCCGCCACTACCCCTCAACTCCGAATAGTTCCAATTAGGGATTTATTTGATGGAATCGGCCACAACTTGTTCGATTTAAGTACTATCTTGAAAACGCAGTTGTGCCAAATAATCGATTGAATTTTTTTGCATGCTGCTTTCAGATGACCAGATCTGGACTTCGCTTCAAGTTGGTAATCTTGACGAAAAGAACACTGAAAAGATTCAGGGTGGAACAACTTTCGAAGAGTCGATATCCTTGCTTATTTATGATCTCGTTAATGATAAGGTATGTACATCTCTGTGTCTGATTTTCAGTTAAGTGTCGTAAAACCAAAGTAATCACTCTGCAATCGCAACAGAGGTAGTCCTTCCAATAAACCAATCAGAACTCGAAGAAAATACATGTAACCGGCGCCAAGCGCGGGTAAGCGCGTGGGAGCAAGTCACGATTGGATTTGGTTTTACTTCTGATTGGTTGGGAAAGTAGCGCGAGATTTTTTAGTCCATCGCATCACGTAGTAATGCAAAACCAAAGTAATAGCGAAATTACTTTCGACGCTCAATTGATTACCGTTCTATACTCTGTTAGGAGTGTATCTATAATTACGATTATTTTTCTTACAAGAACTGGTAATATTTCCCCCAAAGCTCGCGAGTACTATATGTGAATTCGTACCCGGATTGGAACAGTAAAAATGTACCGGTAATACAGTCTGCAGTTTATTGTTTTGGTTGTGAAGGGTAAGAGAGGGAGGGAGGAAGGGCGGCTTAAAAGGGGAGGGGGGAGGGGGGCTTAATAAATTTATTGCTCCAAAATGGGAGGGCTTATTTGCAGGGGGGAGGGAGGCTTAATAGAGGATTTACGGTAGGCTCTATCTAGTGATAGTTGTCGTTCGCGTAGGAAGACTATTTCGTAGTGTAGCTACTGAGATTTATACGCGGAAATTAAACTAAGTCACACTGAATTAAAGCCGTGCGCTCATTCATCACTAATGACATTTCATTGTTCGCGTTGGTAATTTTTCTTACCCGGGTTATCGTCCGGTACTTTTCAAATGGTTTTGTTTACTTTGTTTCACTGATCAGCTGAATATTGAAGTACGTGGCAAAAGGACTTTTGGAACCAAATATTCCATTGCAAAATACAAGATGTTCCTGAGTAGCCTTGGATTGGAAAAGAAGAAAAAAGTGTAAGTTGTGCACGTTGTCTATTTTATCGATGGAGGCGCGGTTGGGTCGCGGTGGGGTCGCGGTGGGATCGCGGTGGTCTCCCGGTGGGGTCGCGGTGGGATCGCGGTGGATCTCCCGGTGGGGTCGCGGTGGTGTCGCGGTGGTGTCCTGGTGGTGGTGTCCTCGTTCCCAGGGCCTTATCCGCTTTCAAAATGGCGGTGCGGGCGAAGAAAGCTATCATTTCTCTGTCTAAAGTCAAAGTATTTTTATTCTATATTCTATTTTATTTTTCTTAAATAAGAATTGACTTTCAAATTGAGTGAGCGATATCACTCCTGCATATACGGGCCTTGAAAACGTTTTACATTTCACAACCGCTGTCTGAAACGTAATGACATGAAATGGCTAAAAGCTTAATGCCTGTTCCTTCCAAAACGTCTTCATTTGTTCTCCAACTGATTAATTCATCAAGTTGGAACAAAAAAAAAACATAAGCGTGACAGTGTCTTGATAACCCAATCTTAATTAGCATGGATTTTGGCGATTATATTCCTTCGTTTTCTCTGTTGTTATTGATCAGTTTGAGAAGCTATATCAAACACTTGAAAGAGTGTTTTATTAGGTATCCAAACACCTCGAATTCGGTTAAAAAAAACTCTGCTGCGCCTCGTTTTTTCAACCTACTTCTCGGTGTTTGGAAATCCTGATGAAACACTCTTCCTCGTGTTTTATTTATTGCTTCACGCATTAGCTGGTGTCAACTGATCGTTTCTCTGTCTAGCGATACTACACTCAGTAAAGAGGGGATCAGAGGATCCAAACTGGAAGTGACCTTAGAGTACACGCATCTCAAACCTTATGAAGTCACCAGTCGAACAGAGGAGCAGGAATTTCTTGACAAGTACGAGAAACCTACAGAGGACAGCCCAGGTAAAAGTTTTATTGCACATTTAGTGTACGCTGTCCCCCCCCCCCCCCCCCCCCCTCCCCCATCCCCCCTAAATAACACAATTTTAATTCCCTGATGTCCATGTTATATCACCAAATGCCACCAATATACACCTTAATTGGATAAAAAATATTCTATAGAGGAAAACAGAAGCAGTTGTTTGGAGGTAAAGTGTAGGATTACAATGATGGAAGTGGATAACAGTTCATCACATTTTGATTTTTGTGACACTCGGTCAAGAAATAAAAAAAGCCATTCTGTTGAAACTTTGAGTTTTTTATTTTTTATTTTTAAATTTTATTTATTTATTTATTTATTTATGCAGGGACATCTGAAAAGCATATGTAGCTAGTTTAAACAGAGCCCTGGCAAAATTAACAAATTAAACAAGTGAAACTAGATATTAATGACAGTATATACAGACCGTTATTTTGTCTTTTTATATCACAACGCTTTCCAAGACATGCTGAAAGAACCAGTAACACGACGCACAAATATTGCACCTTGAGTTTTCTAAACGAAATGCACGGCACACTTACAGAAGACATTCTTGCTTATTGCTATCGATTTGTGTTTGTCAGTTTCGGGTCTTCTACTTGTGGTTGTACATGGCGGTGAAAAGCTACTGGCGATGGATGATGATGGATACAGCGATCCTTACTGTATTGTGACAGTGAACAAAACAAAGGTACGTCATGTAATGTGCACAAATAATACAATGATCCTTACTATATCGTGTCAGTGAACAAGGAAAAGGTACGTGATGTAATGTGCACAAATAATGCAGTGATCCTTACTGTATCGTGTCAGTGAACAAGGAAAAAGTATGTCATGTAATGTGCACAAATAATACAGTGATTTTTACTGTATTGTGACAGTGGACAAGGAGAAGCTACGTCATGTAACGTGCACAAATAGTACAGCGATTCTTACAAGGGTGTCCGTCTTAAGAGGGTTTAGTGTACACCGGGGTAGTTTGCAGTTTTCATTTATCGTCACAATAACTTTTCAGGTGAAGATCACTCCTCACGTGTCAGGATCGGTGAACCCAGTGTGGGATTCTGTGGTGGAAGTGCCCGTCAAAGATTTCACAAAGGTAAAAGCACGCGACTGGAATGTCATATAAGCGAGACACTACCCCTTTAAGTCTTTTCTATTTTTTTTGCGTTTGTTAACATAAAGTTGAAGTAAAGTCAAAGATTGCACGCAGAGGAGGGGGGAGGGGATCACAAATTGTTCTCATCTATGAAAGTTCACCAAAACACACATAATTCTTATAAAGTAATATGAAACTGATAAAAAAAACTCTGTCAGATATGAAGTATTTGTTAAACAATACTTGCGTGCAATCCTGGACACAAGAGTAAAGTTAAACGCTTGTTGTATGTGTTGTTCTTTTAGAGCACGCTGTCCTTTCTTTTGTATGACCGTGACGTTAATTGGCAGGGGCAGTCAGATGACTTCATGGGCTCGTGTAACTTGGAAATGAGTCTGGTATGGAGTTCCTTATTTGTACTTTTTTATCCTTTATCCCCTCAAGCTGTTTTGCTTGAAAGTGTACCATTTGGGGAAAACAACTTGTTGCGTACTATCATGTGGGCTTCCAACCCGCTGCGCCTTGGAGGATCCTCGAGATATTCCGAAGTTTATCCAAAGTCTTCCGAAATTCAACAAAGGTGAAACAAAGCTGTTCAAGAGGATGGATGACTTTGTTCAGAATTCTTTTCTTGTTTTTTGACACAGGACGAGCCCGTTATCATTAAGCGTAAGATCGACTTGAAGTACAAAGTGTTTGGTAAGAAACGGTCAGAGGACACTACCATGAAAGCAGGCTCGCTCACAGTATCAGCGGTGTTTCAGCCTGTGGAGTCTGTCGCAAAATCAGGTGAGAAATCGAAAGAAGAGGTCGAGGGCGTTTTAACAATTCGATTTACCAGGCCGAAAGGACGTTTTCCCCCACAACCGCGCGCTACAAGCAGTTGCAAAAAGGTTGAGACACTTTCCGAAAAATGTTCATTCCGTATAAAAGCGACCGCGTAACACAAATCAAATCAATGCAATGTGTACTGACCCCCCTCCGCCTTTGAATGTTGACAACATTGATAAGGGGGGAGGGGTGGGGACTTGTTGAAAACCATGTTATCCTCGAAATATGCACTACAGTGCACAATGTCTCAACTCTTTTCTGCAATTGCTTGAAGCATTTTTATGTCGGGTAAGATATGACTGGGGAAAGAACCTTTATCTGGGGGTGGAAATGACGAATATTATAGTAGTGGTGTTTGTACTGAGTAGTGAAGCCTTTAGTGAATTAAGGTCCGGACACACGGTGCAACTTTTCTGGCAGCGTTGCGCGCAACAAGATTTTTTGGGGTGTCACACGATGCAATTTGTTGCGCGCAACGTCACAAAAGTAGAACTCGATTCTACTTCTGCAACTGTTGCGCACAACGTTGCAAGAAAAGGTTCACCGTGTGTTCAGGCCTTTAGGCTTCTTTTTTTTTACCGCATCGATGGTGGGTTGATGTTATAATGACTACAATCCGTCACAGAACTACTTCAGATATTATTGTTCACGTAGAGAGAATAATTCTAATCCCCTCTACGTAATCAGTGTGGCTTTCAACGTGTAGCTTTTATTTTTTATTTTTAAATAGCGTTGAAAGAGGAAGGGAAGTTGGATTTGAATATCCTGCGTAACAGGTGCTAGAAAGGCGATCGGAGGGGGCGATGTAGCAGCTGTCGTAAGGTCTCACACCATTGGTTTGATACCTTTCGAGAGAACAACACAGCAAACAACAGAAACAATGGCTCCTAGCCCAAAACAGATGCAGCCGCAACACCTTAAAAAATAGAGCTGCTACACTACCGATCGGAAGAGGGGAATTCGAGATCGCGTTCCTCCTAACCCCCTACCCCCTACCCCCCTACCCCCCTACCCCTACCCCCTACCCCCTACCCCCTACCCCCTACCCCCTACCCCCTACCCCCAATTTCTCTCCCCTTTGTAGCGCTTGCCACGCATGCTAGGATTTGAATAATTTGATCTTCATGTCTTTGGGTCAATTTTTCAGTGAATTTTAGGAGGTGGAGACGATTAGTAAGATTGCTATAACGAGATATGCACAGGGGCCCTTTCGCTCTTTTAGTGTCTTTCAGAATACTAACACAGCCGGTCTATGAATTATACACTGACTGATAGTGATAAAACATTGTAGCTTAATGCTTTCAAACCTGTTTTGTCATCCAGAGAAAGAAGTGCCGCCCGGTGGAGTTTTGGATGGTGAAGATATCGATGAAATAAACGTGAGTTCACTTGTTGTATTCCTTTCTCCTATTGTCCAGTCAGCAGAGTGGGAAATCTGGAAGACTGCGTTCGAAATATATGAGATAAGAATTGGTAGGATTTCCCCGATTAGTGTTTCAAAGCACTCACTTCGTTTGTTAATATAATCTGAATTTACGTGACACAAACAGGTCAACATCCGTTATTTCTCATCAAAATATCAGTACTTAAGAATACAATTATTATTTACGAATTGAGTGGGACGATTACACACAAACTAAACAATGAAAATTGGTTTTGATTGCTTTCCAAAAATACATACGATCACATGTAATAATAAAATATGTTCTATTTCCACGTAAGGACTATTTTCAGTCAATCAGAGCCCGCGAACGATCGGGGAAAACGAGGGGAGACTGGAAAGAGGACGCTCTCTTTCGCTCAACACTCGCAATATTTTTCCACGCGCGTCGCCTATCCTTTGCTCCCCACTATTTGAACGCCTGGTGGGACACGCTAAGTCAATTAGAGATCGTACCGCTTTATGTGCACTGTTGAACTTCTTTTAGGAACACGCCAAGAAACACACGATGAAGAGCAGCATGAAAATCAAAAGACAAGTCGAGGAAATGGTGCTAATCAAAGGTATTTCACGAAAGGTTTAAGTATATCAATGTGAGTATAGCCTATCGCTCAAAATTCCGTCCCACAAGTTGGGATGTTCATTTTACACAACGGTGTCACAGTGGCCGTTTGTACTGAAAGACACTGCACAAAAACAATTATTAACTGAAGTGGAGGTGAATAGTGGTGGAAATTTGCCGAGCCGCGAAGTGGCGAGATAAATATTTACCAATCTACCTCGACACTGAAGTGAATACTTTTTTTAGTATGGTGACTAAAGCAGTGGAAAGTTAGCCCCAACCCTCGTCTTCCAGCCTGATTCTCACGGAAGACCTTAGATAACAACGGCCTGGACCATCTCGGACGCCTTATTGAGACTTATATAACGGAGTAACTGGTTAGCTTTCAGTTGAGGTTGGGGTTAGCAGTTTATATAGTTAAATTTAGGCCTAAACAACCCGAGAAGCTAGGTGGTACTGTGGTACGGTAGGCTATGTAAGCCTAAACCTAGCTGAGGTCACAGGTTCAATCCTGAGTGGGGATTTTAGATTTTCTTTTTTACACTTAAAAATTTATTGAAAATAAAATTCTAAGTGTCGACATTACGTTATATTATATAATTCTCAATAAGTGTCCGAGGTGGTCCAGACCGTTGTTATCTAAGGTCTTCCGATTCTCACACGCATCATCGGTTACGTGTTTTGACTCGCCTGAGTCCGCGGGTTAATTCAGCGTTCATTCGCCCCCAAAATACGCCTGCTCTGCAGGCTATTCTCGCATGGAAAATCGGATAAGATGACGTCATAATTACATTTGCATTCGCTTTCTACAGAGCTTGGAGTTTTAGTAATTACAATTCTGCAGGGTAAAGACATGGCGGCCATGGATAGCAATGGTGAGTCGAACAGTTTTGATAGAGAGATAAGTACTGCTCAGGAACTTTCCCTTTTGATAGTCACACCTTAGGATTTCATCCAAAGATTCAAAAGTTAGAAA
Source organism: Dendrophyllia cribrosa (assembly GCA_024195265.1). Lineage (NCBI taxonomy): Eukaryota > Metazoa > Cnidaria > Anthozoa > Scleractinia > Dendrophylliidae > Dendrophyllia > Dendrophyllia cribrosa. Next base: position 12,240,289 of record JAJLRJ010000014.1, read on the forward strand.
CCTTGTACAGCATAAACGATTTTACTGAAAGGTACGCTCAGTGGCTTTCTATTAAATGGTCACACCCTAGGATTTCATCCATAGACTCATATGTGACCAGGAAGAAAAAATAAACCTTCTCTTATTGTTTTTGTATTTTATTTGAAGTTGCCGGGACTTACATCCATATTGACTAAAAAAATTTTCACCTGGGCAGGTCTAAGTGATCCTTTCTGCGTGGTGCGAGTTAACAATGCAAAGAAGTTTAAGACCAACGTGGCGTATGAAACATTAGCGCCCGTGTGGAATGAGTCTGTGTCCATCGCAATGCCGCAAGCTGGTGACAAGATTAACTTGGTAAGTTCAGCTGTTTTGTTTTCCCGTTTTCCTCTGGGAGGGGATCCTCCCCAAAATATGCCGTTCCGAATTTTCAATCCCCATTTTAATTCCTGAGACCTAAAATGAGCAGAACACAAGACATACCATGATTTACCCGAACCGGATAATCTCTCAAAAGCCATACGCTTTGGGGCAGTAGACACATACCAGTCTTAGGCTGTGTTCACACAGGGCGAAACATGTTTAGTCTGATCACGATCATTGAAACATGTTTCAGTGTGAAAAGTGTTCACATCAGGTGGTGCAGTGCGCGAATCATGATCGAAACATGTTTACGCTGAGCATTGTTGAAACTACCTCACAAGGTAATTTCGATTTAATGCTATGTTCACACAGGGCGAAACATGTTTAGTCTGATTACGAATGAAACATGTTTCAGTGTGAAAAGTGTTCACATCAGGCGGCGTATTGCGCGAATCATGATCGGAACATGTTTATTCTGAGCATGATTGAAACTGTTTCACAAGGTAGTTTCAGTATATACTTCATGGTAGCAGCCCATATAGGAACGTAGTTTCGATCTAAGTCAGACGAAACATGTTAGCGCAAATGTCGTCTCCTTGTTAAACTTTGCATTGCATAAGCACAAAACGTGCAACAGCAGCCTCGAGCTCTATGTGTTCCCGTGTAATTATAAATATTTTATGCATGCTAATGCACGTTTCGTAAAACAGCATAAATTACAGAGCCAAGTGTGAAACGTGTTTTGAAATTAACAACTAATGTCAACAACGAAATTGCTAACATGTTTACGGAAAACTTGTTTCGGTGCTGATGTGAACATAGCATTAATGTGAACATAGCATTGGTTGTCACTTAAGCAATTCTCCCTGATATTGTGATGCTGTTGTTTCAGGATGTGTTTGACAAAGATGTGTTTCAGAATGACTTCATGGGAACCCTTGCTCTGACAGTGGATGAAATACGGGAAGCTTCTAAGGTTAATATGCTATTTGTTTGTATATGTTAGTGAATTATTTTATATTCTTAGTTGTAGTAATTTCAACATACTTAAAATTTTATTCTATAATTCATTTACTTCATAATGTAGAGCGGTTTTTATTGTGTCGAAAGTAATTCTGTTTTTAGTTCACGATTGTTTTGGTTTGCATTGCTACGCGATGTGTTTGGTGAAACAATCTCGCGCCACTTTCCCAACGCGTTTTCCCGCGCTTGGCGTCGGTTATGTATTTGCTTTGAGTTCTGATTGGTTCATTGATTTGTCTGCGACTGTTGTGATTAGCCAAAATTATTACTTTGGTTTTGGTCTTGCGCCGACACTCAATTGAAAACCTCTCTAATAATTCCGAGAGCTCATCTCATCATATAAATTTGTATTTTTCTTCAGAAAGGAGGACCACAGTGGTTTAAACTGCAAGAAGCTGAGTCTGGTGAAATTCAAGTTCAGTTCAAAGTCTCCATTCCCGGTGAAGAGGTAATGTGTTTTTGAGCATCGCTAACCTGAGTCTCAGGGTTGGGAGGGGGGTGAGGGTGGGGAGAAGAATGTCCTCCCTCTCCCTCCTCCCTCTCCTTCCTCCCTCTTTACTTCTCTCTTCTAAACCCCCTCCCCTAATATTAGGACATCGAGTATTTCTACTCCTTCCTCATAGCTCATCATAGTGCTGTCGATATTTCTATGGTTTATCGGCTCGATAAACCACGCGGGATGTTGGAAGAACACGAGAAGAGGTTGTTATTCACAAGCAGAAGGCGAGTTATTTACAAGCCTTTCAAGTGTTATTCGAACATCTCGCGTGGTTAATTTCACCGATAAACAATGGAATTGTGTGCTATATTGCTTTTATCAAATAACTACATTTTCGTGTGAATTAATAGCTATAGACCAATCAGAGATGCGCATTGTATTCAGTTATTATATTATCGTTACTATTAAATTTGGGTTGGATTATTATTCTAGGAAGAGGCAAATAAAGCGGGAGAAGGAACGTCACAGCCAGGAGAGAGCGGAAATGATTCTGGAATCAGCGACACCGGTGAACACACCGAGCCGGCGGTGAAAGACGTGTTCGATCTCACATTGGACAAGATGGATGGTACGTAAATCTCGACTCACAGCATTAAATGGAAAATTTGTCGTTTAGTTATTCCTTTATTGCAGAAACTACAGCAGCTTCGTCATCAACTTGCCGCGTATAAATGACTGGCAGTTTTGTCTTACCAGCAAGACCAATAAGAAACAGCTCCCTTAGAGTGGCTCCGGTTGGGAGAATCATCTTGTCATCGGCGCGCTCCTCGTACACTTACAGTTCTATTCTCTATCGCTGCGCTCAGCCAAATAGAACACATTTCCCATGTAAACACTAGAGACAATTGAAGGGAGCCGACCAGCCATTTTATTCACAGTAAAGTATAACTCTTACAATGTCTGTCTGCGTAAGCACATCGCAAACCATGGCTCGCGTAAGAGAAGTCTGTTCTAAAGACAGTATTGATTGTAAATGGTAAGAAAAAGTGAAAGTTTGCGTAACGTTATAGCGGTGATTAAGCCGGATGCGAAAGACCAGTGGAAAAACTGGAAACGTATTCTCCAAACCAATGCAGAACCACCTTAACCTCTGGAGTTTAGAGGTTGAAAATAACAACTAGAGTGATTTAATGCTGTTTATAGCGGAACATAATATGCAAAAAATTACCCCGAGCAAAGTTGTAGGATGGCTGATTGGCGTCAAGTGAATAGCACGAATCAAGGAATGGTATAAATAGGCAAAAACTGCAAATGCCAAGCATTGTAATGATTCGTATGACCGTGGCAAATACATATTTTTTTCAGTCTTTTGAACATTTTCACTTCCCCGTCCTTATTCACTCCCCCCCTTATTCACTCTCCCCCTTGTTCACTCCCCCCTTATTCACTCCCCCCTTATTCACTCCCCCCCTTATTCACTCCCCCCTTATTCACTCTCCCCCTTGTTCACTCCCTCCCCCCCTTATTCACTCCCCCCTTATTCACTCCCCCCTTATTCACTCCCTCCCCCTTATCAACTCCCCACCTTATTCACTCCCTCCCCCTTATTCACTCCCTCCCCCTTATTCACTCCCCCCATTATTCACTCCCCCCATTATTCACTCCCCCCTTATTCACTCCCCCCTTATTCACTCCCCCCTTATTCATTTCCCCCTTATTCACTCCCTCCCCCCATTATTCACTCCCCCCTTATTCACTCCCCCCTTATTCACTCCCCCCTTATTCATTTCCCCCTTATTCACTCCCTCCCCCCATTATTCACTCCCCCCTTATTCACTCCCCCCTTATTCACTCCCCCCTTATTCACTCCCCCCTTATTCATTTCCCCCTTATTCACTCCCTCCCCCCATTATTCACTCCCCCCTTATTCACTCCCCCCTTATTCACTCCCCCCTTATTCACTCCCCCCTTATTCACTCCCCCCTTATTCACTCCCCCCTTATTCACTCCCCCCTTATTCATTTCCCCCTTATTCACTCCCTCCCCCCATTATTCACTCCCCCCTTTATTCACTCCCCCCTTATTCACTCCCCCCTTATTCACTCCCCCCTTATTCACTCCCCCCTTATTCACTCCCCCCTTATTCACTCCCCCCCTTATTCACTCCCCCCTTATTCACTCTCCCCCTTGTTCACTCCCTCCCCCCCTTATTCACTCCCCCCTTATTCACTCCCCCCTTATTCACTCCCCCCTTATTCACTCCCCCCCTTATTCACTCCCCCCTTATTCACTCTCCCCCTTGTTCACTCCCCCCTTATTCACTCCCCCCTTATTCACTCCCCCCTTATTCACTCCCCCCTTATTCACTCCCCCCCTTATTCACTCCCCCCTTATTCACTCTCCCCCTTGTTCACTCCCTCCCCCCCTTATTCACTCCCCCCTTATTCACTCCCCCCTTATTCACTCCCTCCCCCTTATTCACTCCCTCCCCCTTATTCACTCCCCCCATTATTCACTCCCCCCATTATTCACTCCCCCCTTATTCACTCCCCCCTTATTCACTCCCCCCTTATTCATTTCCCCCTTATTCACTCCCTCCCCCCATTATTCACTCCCCCCTTATTCACTCCCCCCTTATTCACTCCCCCCTTATTCATTTCCCCCTTATTCACTCCCTCCCCCCATTATTCACTCCCCCCTTATTCACTCCCCCCTTATTCACTCCCCCCTTATTCACTCCCCCCTTATTCATTTCCCCCTTATTCACTCCCTCCCCCCATTATTCACTCCCCCCTTATTCACTCCCCCCTTATTCACTCCCCCCTTATTCACTCCCCCCTTATTCACTCCCCCCTTATTCACTCCCCCCTTATTCATTTCCCCCTTATTCACTCCCTCCCCCCATTATTCACTCCCCCCTTTATTCACTCCCCCCTTATTCACTCCCCCCTTATTCACTCCCCCCTTATTCACTCCCCCCTTATTCATTTCCCCCTTATTCACTCCCTCCCCCTTATTCACTCCCCCCGTTATTCATTCCTCCCTTATTCACTCCCCCCTTATTCACTCCCCCCGTTATTCACTCCTCCCTTATTCACTCCCCCGTTATTCACTCCTCCCTTATTCACTCCCCCCTTATTCACTCCCCCCTTATTCACTCCTCCTTAAACGATAAGCATTCGCGTTGTCTCGATAAACAAATCTTCATCATAGATATTCTGGTGTCATCCCACGTAAGGTCTTATACATCATGATAGATTGACCGTTTTGAATTTTTCTTGGTCTATTTGGCGATTAAGCAGGCAAAAAAGGTGGGAACAACTTGTTAGAAAAAAGGTACCTCCCAGCGGTGAAAATGAATTCGACTTGTGCCTAGAAAACGACATTCTGGAACTTTAAAGGGGTTCCTATCAAAATAGATTTGATGACCATCCACGTCATTCTTACTTCACCAAGGCTGGCTGTCCAAACCCGTCCCCAGGGCCTTCTTAGCTTTCAAAATTGCACAGCGGAGCAGGAAACCCAGGACAACGCTGCCAAGTATTCCAAGAATCCTGGAGTGTTTTGTCATGTAAAACATGATCAAATGTCTTTGTTTTGTTTGAACAACGCTTTCATTTTGTCAGAAAAGAAACACGGCTACCAATCGCTGGAAATAATCTCCGAAAACGTGACAATACTCTTGGAGTATTTCGGCAGCCTTGTCCAGGAGTTTCTACGCCCGCCCCGCCATTTTGAAAGTCGAGAAGGCCCTGGGGACGAGGTTGGATATTGTCCTTCTCCTTTTTCGTTTTATTTAGTGGGATTTTATTTAATATTAAATGGAAATATGGGCAAGGATGTATAAAAAATTAGTTGACGTTACTATCTTTTAATTTTCTCAAAATGATGAGCTTTTTTCCGTTGAAAACTGACTAAAACTCTTTGCGCCTGATCAAAATTATGTTGGCAAATGGCGCCGACAATTCTGCAGTTCACAGTTTTTAAACGCTTAGAACTTTTTTGGTAAACTTTCAAAACGTTTGGTAAATTGACATTGCGTGATTGGCAATATATTAAACTTTAAACAGTGAAAATGACAACTTTAACTTTTAAGAACTTTGCTTAACTTTTGCAAATTTCTCTCGTTTGACCGCGGTTAAGGAGGAAGGCACCTTCGTCAAGAAGCAGATTAACGAATTGGCGCCTTATGACGTCGGGCCGTGAAATGCCCTTCGTTTTAATATGTTCAGTTTGAGGACAAATTAGATGCTGACCACTTTTGTTGTTTAACCACGTTTGAAGCAGTGGGGAGACATTGTCCCCTTATTGTCATTTTATGTTTGAATTTTCCTTTGTCCTTCTCCTTTTCTTTTATCACTGTTTACTTGACGTTCTCCTGTGTGACCACTCCTGCCCCCATTTGGTCTCTTGTCCTCCCATGAAATGTCTACGCTCGGTAATGTTTATTTTATGTATTGTTGTTTTATTATTATTTACAGAATACATCCAAAGCCAGATCCCGCCATTATTTTACAGTGTGTCAGGAGAAATCATTCAGGGCTCCGACATTACAGGTAACTATGTGCAAAGTTCTATTTACTAGCTTAAAGAGCAGTTTTCAATTGAGTGTCGTAAAACCCAAACCAAATTAATCACTCTGGCCAATCACAAGAGACGCAGACAATCCAATGAACCAATCAAAACTCGTAGCAAATACATGTAGCGGAAAACGCGGGAAAACGCGTCGAGCAAGTCACGATTTGTTTTGGTTTTACTTCTGATTGGTGAAGAAAGTGGCGCGAGATTTTTTAGCCAATCACAAAGCGTAGCAATGCAAAACCAAAGCAATTGCGAAATTACTTTCGATACTCAATTGAAACCCGCTCTAAACGTATATATTGCTTTCTTATCATTATAGTTTAGGTCCGACGGCACCGTGCTTTGTAGTTTTCGCCTCTTGGAGAGTTTTCAAGGCAACATTAGAGTTGTCCAAAATAAACCTTTGCCTATGAGTTATTTATCTTTTCTTTCGGCAGGATGGGGAACGTTTCAGATTCGAGCAAGAGTTGAAATGTAAGTATGAAACTATACAGTCTTTACTGAACAGAAAAGCAGATTTCCAAGTCTTCTTTTTCCTTACAACATCTATCCTTGCATACGGCTCGATTCGAATTAACCAATCACAGCCCAGCGCGCGGAAAAAACGCTGTTGGCAGATTATTGTTGAAGTTATAAACTCGAAAGCAGTGAGGTAAGAAACAGAAGGGCAGGAAAATGGTTTTCTTTCGTTTATTATTTTGATTATTTCTCCAAAAATGTGCTGTTATCGAGACCTCTCGAGTGCCATAAACAATGTGATTTGGATACCTACTTCATTTAGTCGACAGTTAAAAGACGATGTAGAACAACCGCAGTTTTGACCCGCCACTATCACCCCGGGCGCATTCTCCGTATGCAAGGATACGCCTGTAAAGTACCTTTCGATGAACTATCCAGCAAGAAGAAGCAATAACACTCCTAGTCGCTTAATGCCATGGAAACGGAGATTTGACCATACAGTCGACGCTCCCGTAAGCGGACACCCTCGGGAAGCAGAAAAATTGTCCGTAACTGGAGCTGGCCGCTTACGGGAATGATGCTCGTAAGAGGAGAATTCAAACAGGGTTTTGTCAAGGCGGCCGGAAGTAGAGCTGTCCGCTTACAGGAATGATGCTCGTAAGAGGAGAATTCAAACAGGGTTTTGTCAAGGCGGCCGTAAATAGAGTTGTCCGCTTACAGGAATGATGCTCGTAAGAGGAGAATTCAAACAGGGTTTTGTCAAGGTGGACGTAAGTAGAGCTGGCCACTTACGGGAATGATGCTCGTAAGAGAAGAATTCAAACAGGGCCGGTCTTGTCAAGGTGGACGTAGGTAGAGCTGTCCGCTCAAAGGAATGATGCTCGTAAGAGGAGAGTTCAAACTGGGTTTTGTCAAGGCGGACGTAAGTAGAGCTGGCTGCTTACAGGAATGATGCTCGTAAGAGGAGAGTTCAAACCGGGTTTTGTCAAGGCGGTCGTAGGTAGAGCTGTCCGCTTACAGGAATGATGCTCGTAAGAGGAGAGTTCAAACAGGGTTTTGTCAAGGCGGACGTAAGTAGTGCTGTCCGCTTACAGGAATGATGCTCGTAAGAGGAGAATTTAAACGGGGTTTTGTCAAGGCGGACGTAGGTAGAGCTGGCCACTTACAGGAATGATGCTCGTAAGAGGAGAATTCAAACGGGGTTTTGTCAAGGCCGACGTAGGTAGAGCTGTCCGCTTACAGGAGTGATGCTCGTAAGAGGAGAATTCAAACAGGGTTTTGTCAAGGCGGACGTCGTAGGTAGAGCTGGCCGCTTACGAGAGTGTCCGCTCAGAGAGCTTTGCAATTGACTGTATTATATGCCATAAATTGAAGGGCTGGGGGCATAACCAGCCTATGTTGCTTTTTGAGCGTTTTTATTTTTTTTTTCTCGCTCAGATTTGCCTTATTTTATCGTACAACGAATAATATCACAAACCCTTGTCGAATTTGCACTAATCCTAAGAAACTGGACTAATTTCAGCAAGGCGGGCAAAGACTACGAGCCGGCAGCGGAGGACCGGGAGTGCTTCCTAAAGAAGGTCCGTAAGGATAATGGAGATGGCGCGAATCTAAGTGGCTGACTATCGGTGATAAAAATGAAGCGATTTTGAGGGAATGAACTTCGGGATTTATTTTTCTTGAGCGAGATTTAGCGGTACGGGCCCAAATTTGGCCATCTGAAGTGAAAAATGAACGTAAAATCGAGAAATTCGGGTAAACCTTTGGATTCATCTTTTCGAGCGGGATTCAGCCGGAGACATGCAGATTTTTTTGCGGACGTTAATTCTCGAAAGCGACGGGAAAAAACAACAGAAAAAACATCTGAACAACGTTTTGCAACTAATTTGTAGTTCACATGCCAAAAATGGACAAATCTGAGCGAGAAAAACAAAAAACGACCTCAAAAGCAACTTAGGCTGGTTATGCCCCCGGCCCTTCAATTATTTTATGCCGAATAAATTACATTTTTAACATTTTCTGCAAATACTCTCTTCAACTTTGTTGATTGGTCACTATGGTTGATTGATACTTGATTTCTTTCTCAGTCCTCGGCGCGGTCGTAAGAGCAGCATGAAGCATGAGTATATAAAGATGTGCACCACTCCTCAGCTGACCCCAGAGAGTGGAATGGCCAAATGGAATTACATCTTTCAAGTAGGATATTTTCAATGAAGTCGGAACTGATCGCAGAAATTTCTGCCTCTGCCGATTTAGTCAGACAGAAAATAACAAAATTGTGAAGAGTCAATGCAATGTTACGCAAGTTGATTATTTATCCTACAGACAAATGAATGATAAATTCGCTTTAGCACTCGTAATTGCTATCCGTTTTAATCGTCTTCGAAATGATGCCTTCTGTACCATATTTGTAGCGTTTAATGCAGAATTGTGCCTTACTATTTGTACAAATTGTTATCTTAGAACCTTTAATGGCTTTAGATAAGCAATGGAAAGATCTGTGTAAGCACGCATACTTACACAGATCTTTCCACACGCCCTTCAATTCATTGTGTAAACCAGCCGAAAATCTTCCATTTATACTGATGTTTTTTTTACTGCTAATTTAGACTACTGGAGGGACCGCCATTTCGAATGAAGCCAGTTTTGTCTTTGAGATGCAGGACGCAAAGAAGCACGTAGCGGGCAAAGTTAAGATTTCTATCCAAGATTTCTTCAAAGGTAAGCGTGTCTTCCTGTACAGCACACTAAACATCACGACGGGAATGAACTACTCGATAGTTTTCAACTCGTGGATACGCGAAGCGTTGAACAAGATATAGCATACGGGGAAAAATATGCAAACTTTTATTCGGTCTGTCGGCTGAGAACATTGACGGAGCCCGCGATATGTAACGATTAGTTAAAGAAAAGTTTCGTTAATTATTTTCTACCCTACTCTACTCTACTCTAGCCCTTATATGAGGCGGTTCTGAACCCCTACCCAATATTTTTTTTAAAGTTTGCAAATAGTTGGTTGTTTCTTGGTGTTGCGGAAGCCATTGTTGGTTAGCTTTTGTGTTGTGGTGTGGGTATTGTTCAGTGTCTTTTGAATCTTTTGTTTTATGTCATTTGGTGATCACGCCATCCGCAACACCAAGAAACTACCAAAGAGTTGTATCTTAACTTGCTAATTACAATTCGATAATAAAAAATGGGGGTTACCAAGCTCTTTTGTTAGTTATAAGCACTTAAAGCTAAAATTAAGGGTGTCTTTAATAGATTAAACTGTTACTATGGTAACCTGTTACGTCATGACGATGACCATAACTTGTTCACCAATGGCTGTCCATTTCATTGATACCATTATTGTAGCATCAACTGATAAAAAATTGTTGAATTGACTTATCAAAGTATAATTGATGAAACTGATACCAGGAACTATTTCGAGACACTTTAAGCGCCACCTTAATAGCCTTACTAGTAGATAACATTCAGTAATTAATCTTTTTACTAGACGTGTTTACCAAGAGGTCACGGTCGAACACAGGTGGGACTTCGCAAGGTAAGTGATGAGAATGTAAAGGCTATTGAAACATCATCATCTATGCAACTTGGTGTCACTGGTGTCAAATACAGGATTCACATATCACTATCACACTATCTAGTTTCCTTGGGTGTAGTTATATTTATACTAAAGACTTACAGAGTCGTAAGCCCTAGGATGGAGGCGGGAGGGGGAGGGGGGGGGGGGGGGGGGTTCCGATACACCTTTTAGGTTTAAAATTCGTGGTTTGGTACCACTGAGGGTGTTTGAATAGAAAATGACCACAGTCAGAGTTATTCTGGCACCTTTTGGAGTATTAAGCCAGAAAATTACGCTTGCAGGAACAACTTTTCACAAGGAATTAGCACTTCTTTGGGGCAAAAACACCCACAAAGGGTTTCTGGTACCTATTAGGGGTTCCTTTCAAAATTTCCGACGATCATCCCCGTCATGATCAATTTCATTTCATAAACAACATTGTATGCAGAGAAAAGACAGGTAAGAAGAACAAAATAAACTAAAATATTTATATATTTTTTGCCCGATATTTCGGTTTGAAACAGCACAAACCTTCGGGAGCTTAAACATAAAAGTGAGTACATACGTAAGGATCTTTACTGTCGTTACTCGCGTTTATGTTTAAGCTTCCGTCGGAGATTTATTTTGTTCTTCTTGCCTGTCTTTCCTCTGCCATAAGGATCAGTAATATCACTTTGGCGCGTTGTTTTACAACTGCTTAGAACCGTTGACAGTTGACATTTTATCGCCGCAAGCAAACTTACTGCCTAACATAAGAGCATTAAAGTTAGAACTAGACGACACGCAATCGCAACTTCCATGTAAAAAAGTCTGAAGTGTTGTTGTTTCTTTCAAACACATACATTTCCTTTATAGGCAAGCATTCCGAAACAAAATGGCTCAATCTCGAACATGGTGAGTGCAATTAATATTGTTGTCAAAACTTTGAAGCCTTATTGATTTTAAATCTCTTCCCATTCCTGCTTGAAATAACCCGTGACCCGGGGTCGCGCAGGAGTTAGTTCTCGAGATCTCGCGCTTCGCTCGTGATGTTTATTTATTTAATGAGTTTTTAATGGAAGCAAAACACATGAGAAAACTGATAAAGGAAATAAAATAACGCTAGGAGTATTACCGATAAGCGCATGATTAGGATGATCTCTTAAGCTTTCGGCTCGTAGTCCTGATTCGGATCTTGATACTCTTTTTATCTACATAAGAATGGCGTCTTAGATATTATAAAAGGGCAAATCCTGACATGTATAATGTACTGAATATAAGCTGATATCCTCAGCTCGGGCCCGGTTTTTACTTTTAAGCTCTCGAGGAGAGGCGCAAAACACCGATCCTCGCGCGCAATTGGGCTCTCACTCTTTGTGTTCAGACTCGCTCCAGTTCTTTTGCGCTGCTTTTTTAGGCGGACGTTTTTGCAGTCAAGCCCTATAATATCCAAGAATTACCATTGTCTGGTTTCTCGTAACTGCATGTACCATTTCATTTAATCATATCATTGATTAAATCAACGCCTAGAAGATATTAACCGCCAGTGAGAAATATACGGTTTACTGACGGTTATCATTAGAATAATTTTTATTCGGGCATCAGTGGGGCTGTAATGCGCCAATCAATTCGAAACTTCAACATCCCCCCGGGCAACACCTCCCCCGGGCATTTTAACTTTTGAGGATTGGCTCGTCTAAATCCCCCCCCCCCCCCCCCCCCCCCTGGGCCAACATACGAACACATTCATTTTGCATCTGGAGTGGCACCGAAATATGGTCGAGTGGTCGCTTACCAGAGGTTAAAAACAATAGAAAAATTCAAATCACCAGCATTGAAAGTTGTCGCTGTCGCTTACGAGAGTTTTCAACTATAATGATTTGACTGGGAAAATATTGGTATTTTGGAAAAGTGGTCGCTTAGAAGAGATGGTCGCACATGGGAGGTTCGTCTGTAGTATTTATTCAAGATGTTTTCTTTTTTTTTTTAGATGGTATGCCTGCTGGTCGGCTACAAGTTATGCTGTCTTATTCTGACACACCAGACGCTCCTGTCGCCCCGACAACCTTCAAGAAACGCTCCCTTCTGAAGAAGTTTTCCGGCTCAAGTTCAAAGCTCTAGTTCGCCTGCCTACGGTAACGCCAACGAACATTACAGTGTCACATGAAGGGACAAGGCACGTGCAGAAATATTGAAAGTTGTATTCTGATGACTCTCAAGAAATCAAAACCACATCACATCAGTAATCACATCTGACCAATCTTATCAATACATATAACGTAACGAGCCAATCAGACCTCGACATGCAAACGGTGCCTAGCGCAGAAAACTCTTTGCTAAAAAACAAAGAGCTAGTATGGCTGAATTTGACAAGGCAGTGTATATCACTATAGCTAAAAACCATTTCCACGTAAACTGTTTTCAATATTTCATGCCAGTTCTCTAACGTCGGTCAAACCTGAGAAATGACTCAAATGCTTTTAAAATTTATTTTTAACTTGTGGATATGCGAAGCGTTAAACGAGTAGTAGAATACTCAATCGATCGGCTGTAAACATAGAGCCCGCGATATGTAATGGTCACCTGCCTTACCCATGGGGAAGGCGTTGGAAGACGGGGAGGGTGGGGAGTTGGACGCAGGGAGGTGGGGGTCGGTGGAGCAAATTGCCTTGGAGAGGGGAGGGTATTCGTATTCAAGAAATTGCGAGCTCAAAAAATTAACGTTGATAATGTTAAGGCGGGGGTCCACATGAACGTCACTTTTCCGCCACTTGACATGACTTTAATGGAAATGGAAATCGATCTCGTTCACGTTTCAAGCAATCTAAAAACTCTATGCTCATCTCATGAATCTATGTTATGGTGTGTTTCGTAAATTTTTGGACGAATTTTGGGTATGTTTGGGAGGAAATAGTTTTTCCTCAAAGGATTGGTAAAATCAAGAGAAATAACAAATATTGAAGATTTATTGGAGTTTTAAAATTATAATTTGTAGTTAATAATTAATAGACAGACACCAAGTTAGTCCACTAGCAACCTGGGGTGCTCTTGCGTGGGTATCAACTGACTGTTGGTGTTCCAAAAATGATTTTCTTTTCTTCTATCCCTTCTTTAAACCTTTTAAAATTTCATTCAGATTCACGTGTACCCCCGCCTTAAACCCAGCAATAGTGCATTACTGAACTGATGTGGTTTTTCAAAAGGAATTTAGTTTAAGGTGGTAGGGATGCGTTTTCAATTTTCGATTGAAATTATGTAAAGATATTCCCATAGCATAGTTTCGTCATTACGGCATTTAGGTGTCCACACTTACTTTATTGTTTCACGTCTTTGTATATATATATATAGGCATTCAAACTGTGAAAAATGTTCCAAAAGTCACCACTTTCTAATCTACACACCTTGTCATTACATTCTTCCTTAACTATGTTAAACACTTGATTAAGCACTTTAAGTTTTTCGATCGAAACAAATTCTTTTTTCTTGTAAATAGGACTTTTTTACTGCTTTATAACGTAAGAATAAACGGGGAAAGCTGGGAAGTAATTCCTGAAAGTTCTTGTTGTTCTGGTATCACCAAACCGCCGCCACCGCAGCTCCGTTCTTATTTGTTTGTTGTATAGTTCGATATTTTATCAATGTTTTGTGCATTCATTCAAAGCGCATTTGTAATAAAGTAGTTCACGTGAGGACATTTCGTGACGATGTCGATGTACGCAAGAATTCCATTTTTTCAAAAGATGACAACATGCGTGAATTGACCTCTTTCTTTTGGCTATTTTTTGGCTTAGAATAACTCATTGGAGTCCAGAATACTCATTGACAAGAAAAAAATCCAAACTTACCTTATATAACTGAGAAACGAGCTGGATGCCCCCATTTTTATTATCGAATTGTAATTGGCATGTTAAGATAAATCAACTAAACTGCAATACCGTGAACAATCTATTGCGTCACATTGGATCAAATACAAACAGTGATAAGACCACTGCAAGGACCGATCAAACAATGTGGAAAGGCATTCTCTCGAAATGGCACTACGGTCGGCCAAACCTGACATGATCAGCGCTCAAAACTAGAAATAGATTAGATCTACTGAATAGATCCGATTTATGTGCATTCTATCCAAAGGAAAGAGAATGGTTTGGCCATTCCTTGTTTCTCTTCCTATGACATGTATCGGTTGTTAGGATGAATCGCCCTTTGGCCCATTCTCGTCCCCAGAGCCTTCGTTTCGTTTGGTCAGCGGAAGAAACGAGACACAATTTAAAAAAAACCGTGGAGCTCTGGGGACGAGAATGCCTTTGGCCAGCTCCTTTGGCCATATGCCACAGTTGTTTGTGGCGTGACCGTTGTGCGATTTACCCTATCACAGCTCTTTCTGGAATGATTAGCGACATATATGAGATAGGCGAAGTTACCGATTCTCATTATGTTCTAGCTATGGCACACTGACGAGGGCATAACAAGCCCGAAACAGCTGTCTGTGTCTGCTTTCGAGTTTTGAGCGTTGATCATGTCAGGTTTGGCCGACCGTAGTGCCATTTCGAGAGAATGCCTTTCCACATTGTTTGATCGGTCCTTGCAGTGGTCTGTTGCTTATCACTGTTTGTATTTGATCCAATGTGACGCAATAGATTGTTCACGGTATCTGCAGTTTAGTTGATGTTAAGATACATCCTTTTGCAAAGTTCAAAAAAATTCTGCACATAGGGTTCAGAGCCACCTTAAATTTTCGAAATGTAAGGTGGCTCTGAACCCAATGTACAGAATTTTTTTAAAACTTTGCAAAATGTCGGCCGTTTATTTAGAAAATTGGACACTTATCGAGAGCCGATTTGTACTCGTCAGGACTTGAGGCAGAGTATACTTTTCATAAACAATCGGGAGAATGACGCATTTTTCTTTAGATCATGGAGCACATTATTTTAAAAAGTTTAATATATTCCGAACGAAGTCTGAAGAAACTAAGAATAATATGGAGATATTACAAGATCACATACCACCGTTGATACAAAGGATAATTCCCGAGCGCCAACAATTAAATATTTTAAGTGTTGGAGGTGCAGATGGAGAGAAAGATATGATAATCCTGAACATTTTCAAGAAAGAAGTGGAAAAGAGCGAGCAGGGGCGCCACATGAAAGCCCAAAATTGGTTTTAGAGCGGGGGGAGGGGGTAAGGGGGGGGGGGGGGGGGGGGAGGGAGACCTTCGCACTGGCTCCGTCATCATACGATCTCAAGTAGTCTGCAAACCCCAGGATTTTTCAGAAACTCTATCTTCATATCATAGATCAGTAAAATGATCCCCTATTTTACACCAAACCTCTCTGATTTCTATACCCTATTCCAGACTAAACTGCTTGAAAACCGTACCCTTCCCAAAAAGCTTAAGACATGAGAATACCCCCCCCCCCCCCCCCCCCCCCCCCCCCCCCCCCCCCCCCCCCCCCCCCCCCACCCCCCACTCCCCCGAAATCTCAAGTGACACTAAAAATAACCTTCGCCGGTTGCGGTTTCTGCGGTATGTACTTATTGATGAACTTGTTGTATTCTTAAATATCCGACATTACACTAAGTGAAGTTTCATATATGTGATAGCGATAATTAAATTTGAAACAAGCACGAAATGCGACATTAATGTCTGTATTTTTTGCTTTAGTTTAATATCGCGTTTCGCGTTTCATTACATCTATTTTTAAATGTGATCATACTTCTTCACGTAAATATTGTTTCCAAAAGGTCTTGATAGCAGGAGATAAGTTAGAATTCTAAGTAAACACACAACACGTTTTAATTTCGAAGAAACACGTACGTCTTGTGTGTTTCCTTAAAATTCTAACGTTTCTCGTGCTAGCAAGACCTTTAAGCAATACTACACTAACTACATTACATTCTATTGTAATCCGACATCACGAGATATATTTTCAATTGAGTGTCAACAACTGGTAATCACTGAAAAGAGATAATCACATGTATTTAATCGCTAAAACCGATGCTACGGCAATCATAGAGCGATTTTTAAAGTTCGCTGTGATAAAATTGTCATCATTCGGCGTCCAAATACACTGTGCCGCCGCGTGTACGCCATGTCCACGCAGCGCGCCAATGTACACCACGCAAGCGATCTTGCTTTCGCAGTCCTTCATTCTGTGTACACTAGTTTTGATGTTTTGGCTAAGCTCTAGACACCATTGCTGGCAAGAGCGACTGCAGAACTGTTTGTCGTACAGAAACGCCTGCAGTTCCTCTTTCACGCACTCCTGTATCATGTAGTTCTCGTTTCTGGGTTCAATGAGGCGAGCACGGCACAATTTGTGCGATAAATTATCCGAGCTCTGTGTATCGTCATCCGGCAATGGAACGTAGAATATGTCCGGGTTGTGAAACCTGTGCAATTTAAGCACGGGGCGCGACACTGGTTTAGAATTATTAGCATTTGACGGGACAGGATTTTCTTTTCTGGCATTTTTCAGCTGCGTGGAGGCGTCGCGCGCGAGCGCTGGCTTTCCTTCTGTTTCATGACCAACCGCAGCGACTTGACTGCCACTTTCCACTGTATTTTCCCCAGCTGATGTCCCTTGCTTTGTTGTTATTCCGTTTGTTAACTGAGGATCTTTTATTCGCAAAGACTGAATAAATTTTGCATCTAATTCAGCGATGTTTTTCCTTTTCGGATCGGGTGTCCTTGGTAGCGGAATGTCTGCTAATCGTTTAGCTGCTACTCCTGATCCCGACCTTTCTAAGACGTGAGCTGGTAGAGAAATCCTCCTCATTTTCCGCGTCTCTTTAGCAGGTTGACTGCTGCCCTCCTGTCCTTTTTCTTTAGAGGGGTTCTTGTGAAAAATGTGAAATTTACCCTCGTCGAAGTGAGCAAAGTCATTTCCGCTTCCAGGCCCGAACGATTTTGGTGCCGAGTTGATGCGCATAATTCGATGTTTTCCCGAACCGCTTACTCTTCTTATTCGTGATGAATTGTGCGAAGCTTTTTTGCTCGGTTTTAGAAGCCATTGAGGAAGCGAGATACGCTTGAATCGTCTCGCTTTATGCTCTACCGCGTTACCAGCAACAACAGAGTCAATCTTATCAGTCTTGTTCTCGCTGTCCTCGAGAATGGTGGCCACGCTGTCAGGTGAAGAGACTCCTGTTGGATCACCACAGCTCTTGTACCGAATATTCTCCACATTGCCTTTGTCTTCTGTAAAACCGCACGAGGCAACAGTAACCACCTGCGATTTAAACACCTCGACCTCATAAATGTCTCCTTTAGAGTCGGCAGCGGGGTTTGCCGTACTTGGTTTCGCTGCTTCGCTACAAGCGTTCGACATCTCTGCCTCGAGGGGCGTGTAATGCGCGATTATAAAAACGCGACTCATGTCTTAGATTTCGTGTTCTTTGAGCTGTTATCGCACCACTGAATATCCGCTTATCTCGGTGCGCATTTTATCGCCGTTTCGGACCAGTCTGCATTCTTAAACAACGAGCAATCCAATCTCTTGAGCCACACAAGGGATGAAAGATATTTTAAGAGGCGTTTTTCAATTTTCATCTTGTGGAGTACACAAGCATGGTTTTTATAAACAACAAATCTGTGTGTGGCATGAGGCGCTCTGAGCTCATTTGCTATTTGAAGCCCATCAGGAATTGTCATAGTGAATATAAAGAGGCTTGACCTTGCGACCTGGGCATTTTTATGGCCTTCGAGGATTGTCATATCGATTTCTTGTATAAATAGTCCCTAAGTCCGATTAGGGAAATGATTGTCGTGTTTGACATTCGTGTTTTAGCGATGTTAGTGATTGCTTTCTTATAACCAGTTGTCCTCGGGATTCGTTGTCGGCAGGCTCGATTCGTCTCAGGAGGGGGACTCCCCATAAAAATGACGGGGATTCTCGTCGTACCTTGTAATTTGTAGATTGATATATACATGATATCGCTTAGGGTGCTAAAATCTAAAGTGACCACCGTTTGAACTATCCCGTTACCTTTTTTTTCAGGTATTGAACGGGAAAATATGACAGAATATGACATGGGTTGTTTTAGAATTGGTACTTCTTAGGGATAAAAATCCATTTGAGCCATGCCAGGAGCTTCTTCGTCCATAACAAGCTCCTAGACACGCCCATCAAACGAGATTCTGATAGCTTTTATTTAGGGTCCGTCGAGCACCCCCGTCATCTTATGGGAGTTCACCCGGGCGATTCGTTCGTCTTCTCGTGGACCTCTAGCGCCAGAGAATATTATAGTGACTAGAATTCTCGCCGTCTAGAAAGAGACGATTTGACAGTTGTTGTTCTGGAACCTACCCCAGATATCCAACGCTGTTTAATTTTTTTATGAGTTCACCGGTTCGTAATGGTATATCATGGTATTGAGTGATATAAATGTAAAATTGCAGAGGACAATTCAACACTACGATAAATGTTGTGATAATTTTCGTTATTATATTATAGCCTTAGAGTGGGGGCAATGATCGGTAACCGGGGGGTGGGAGTACTCCTCTATATAAGCTATATAGGTATGTGCCACTCTAAAGAGTATGGTTTTTGAGCCGTTTTTGCTCTGAAAACGGGTATAGATTTTGATTGAATTTTGGTACGAAAATCGGAATTGGGTACAGTTTTTAAGGGAACCGCGAGAGCGTGTAACTGGCGTATTTCTTTCGTCATCGATCTTCACACGAAAAAGTGCGAAAGAGAAGTACCAAAAAAAATAACTCAATAGTACACAAAAACTATAATAACGGTAAAACCAGCGACAAAACAATGAAGAGTGCCGGATACGTAGACCAGGATCAGTAAAAATCTTGAAATAGTATAGTATAATAGTATGAAATGTTGTTTTCTAGCCCCCGTAAAACGTTTGTTTTGCAAACCGAAATATCGGGCAAATACATTCAACTGTTTTTTTTTTATTATTTCACTTCTGTTTCCAAACTCTTCTCCTTGCTGTAAGGCCGATCAGTTTGCCGTTTTTACCTACACAGGACCCGTGAAGCAGATTTTAAAGTGAGGGGGCTAAAGCGAACACTAGACAAAACTCGGGTAAATTGTGCAGGCTCAGCGTCGATCACCGGGGTGTAATTATTCGCCCTAATTATTCAAGTCTCCATTGTTAGAATGACACAATGGAATTCAGAGTACATGTTGGAACGCTAGGACGTAGCATTGTGTGTTCGTATACAAATGTGCACCGTATGCAAATTCATTGCCAAGAAGTTGAAGCATAGCACTTGTAGTTCGTGCTGAAAACAAAAGAAATTGGAAAAATCAGGCTTACATCAAGCTCCATCCAAACCTGCACTTTAAGTAATGATCCGCATAAGAACGATAGCGCTGAACGCTAATGCACGATGGAATGTCAACTTTTTTCATTGTTTCAACTAGTGATCTCATTGGCTTAGACTCAAAAACCGCTAAAAAGTCAAGGTTCAAGATGCATTTTGTCAATTTTTTTTAAGGCTTTAAGTAATTTGGGACCCAATCGCACAACATGCAATTTTTAAAAGATATTGTATTTGGGGAAGTTCATCAAAGAAGCAAAATTATTAGCTATTGTCTTCTGCTATTCTGATTGCACGAACATTTCCTAAAATTTATTTGACGCAAATGGATTTTCTTTATTTTTATAATGAAATATAATTATTAACCATCAGCTGCTCCTCTATTCTTGAAATCAAAGATATTCTATACATGTGGGAAAGAGCCAATGCCGCAGAACAATGAAGTTTGCTATCGTTCTTATGTGGAGCATTACTTAAAGAGTATTATGGTATTTTTCGATCGAAGTGGCAAGAAAATTTCACACATGAACTGATTGAATGCTAAAAATTAAAGTTGGCGCCGCTAATCCAAATAAATTTGCCAAAAATGCCAACTGCTCAACCTCCCAGCTCCCACCAGTTAGGATAATTTAAATATTTATGTTTAGTTTCTACTAAATTTATTTATTTATTTATTTTAGTTCAATACAAATGGGACACCACTGGTACCTTAACAAGAATTACAAACTGAACAAGACATTCCGGAAATAAAATCGAGCTTGTCTCGAAGTTGACATCGTCAAATACTACAATTCTTCTCATCCGAGTTTCTGGAAACAAGTAAACTTCTTCTCTCGATGCACAATTCTTTGGGAAGGATTTTTATGTTTGCTTGCAAACGACTTACACAGGAAGCTACAGTTAGTGAAACGTTTCGTAACTTAAAATGGCGTTTAGAAAGTCCCCCTCCCCGGAAATAAGGTCCCCCGCTTTTAGCCCACCGAAAGTCCATTTGGGCCACGCCTGTCGAACATTTCCGATGAGCACCCCTTCATTTTTATATGGGAGTCCCCCCGGGGGGATATTTCATACAAATCCGTATATTTTGTTGTGGCCTGTCCTTTTGTTGTCGCCTAAATAAAGTACTTGCAGGCAATCTTCTCTGCATTCAAGATGGCGGCTTTTGGGCGCTTTCTCGATATATCAACAACAATGAATATTCCATAAAACGATTCAGTATTTCATTTTGTTGTTGATATATCGAGAAGCTACCGGCTTTTGAATGAGTGATCTGTAGCCTGTTCCAGGCGTTCAGATAGTGGGGAAAGCGCAAATAGTTGGGGAAGGCGCGAAGAAAAGCGAGCGAAAAAAATGCGGGGGGCATCATCATCATCATCATCATCGCCTCATCTCCCCAGTCTCCCCGCATTTTTTTCGCTCGCTTTTCTTCGCGCCTTCCCCAACTATTTCGCGCTTTCCCCACTATTTGAACGCCTGGAACAGGCTAGTGATCTGTAGAAAAGTATTACGGGATCTTATTTGGCAAGTAATCTCCGTTTTGTGATCTATTAAGGTGCTTGGTTTCAGTGGTTTTCTCAACATTCTCGTGATACTTCATGGTGGCCAAACAAACCAAGTTTTAGCGTAAGGATGTGGATCGTATAACCCCGTTTCGTGAGATACGGCAGACGGCAGCCATATTGATTTTGTCAATGTTCATTATGGGATGCCCTGGGGGCAAAATCAATATGGCTGCCGTGCACTTTTAACTCGCCGTCTTTGCCAGAAAATTTACACGGTAAGTTTGGTCTTTCTTTACATTTTTTGACTTCACTATGTAGAGCTTTATTTTTAATATTTGCCATGGAAATCGCGATTAATCGCCGCATGGGGTAAGATTTCTGAAGAGGTGGTTTTCATGTTACGTCATCTCCGCCATGCTGGTAGACATAAACAATAGTTCTCTCATTAGCTCCTTTTGTTCGTCCACCAGCATTTGTTCGTTTCACTATTGTTATCTATGGCTCTAGAGATTGATTGCAAACCATCTATAGCCCATACCTTGGTGTAAGAACCTGTGACTTTTCCTTTTGTTTTTTACCTTTGTAGTATTGCATTCCCAGTTGACTCTATTGTTTTATGCCTTTTGTTTTCTTTGTTTTACGTCACTCATGAGTTTCACAGGTTCTTACACCGATGATGAGCATTAATTATGTATACGCCCTTTGTTTTTGTTTATAGGCGTTCTACTGTTTCAGCTTCTTTTTCAGTTTTTTTGAAAGAACGGTATGCATAACTCAACTAATGTATGGGGTTATATGGAAATCTTTCCATTTTTGTTTTCAATAAGTTCAGAATAATTTTCACACGCATCCAATAAAGCGAAAAATCACAGGGTCCCACAATCTGTTTGTGTAACATAGTCGTTTGTAATTTTATAGGAAATGTATGGGATTTACCTAAATTTCATATTATAGCGACATATCACCAAATGTATGTACTGATTAACACTAAATAAACGTTAAAATTACCTTATATTCCACATGGCTTGGTTTCCTTTGTTCTCGTAGGGGATTATATTGAGTAATCCCCGCTAATTATCAACTGTCTGAAAAGCTGGTGGCGGCTTTTGATTGTTACAGGGGGGTGTGGGGCTGAAACAATAGCAAAACAATGCAATATATTCACCTCAACGTATTCCCCCGACATATTCCCCTGACATATTCCCCTGTCATATTCCCCTTACATACACCACTTTCATAATGGCGGCTGATTTATTTATTCTTTTATATGTATGTTAATTAGCCTCACCGGCCTCGTTGGCGTGTGCAAAATTCAAAAGAATTTTTACTCTAAAACGAGGCCGGTGAGGCTAATTAACATACATATAAAAGAATAAATAAATCGGCCGCCATTATGAAAGTGGTGTATATTCCCCTCTTAACACCCAAAGTTGCAAACAAAAATAACAGCAAAGCAAGAAAAAATTGTCACCAACTTTAAGGATTCTTACATTTTGAACACAACCGAGCAATTTGTTAAATCGAACACAGACGATAATCGTTCCGAA
>JAJLRJ010000014.1:12265508-12318008 GCA_024195265.1 Dendrophyllia cribrosa
ATTACAAAAAATGGGAAGATTCGCGGTAAAAACATTGTTACCGTACTTAATAATTGTTGTTTTAATATTTAACAATCGGCTCGCATTACAATTCAATCACAACTAAACATTAACTGAGTTGCACAATAATCCAGGACAAAGTCCAACACGTTTTCTATTCCTCTGCGTTGTCGTCCATCGAAGTTAGTACAACTTGAATATCTTTTTGCTGTAGTGACCGCTTGATCCCTTTCGCTTGGGACTTGCTTGCTTTTAATGTGAGATTTACAGGAACATTTATTCTGCCCCCAATACGCCAGCGACCAACTTCTAAGGCTTTAAATATTTCAGTTGCTACGCCTAACGACTAAAATTTGGCTAGCTAACGTTTTACGGTTAACGCCATTGAAACTCTCCATTGAGACCTCCGTAGGTGGATACAGCTCACTTAGGTTTAGTTGGAGGTTTTTTAAAACACAACTAAGGAGTTGTTTAGCTTTCTTCGTACCAGATTTCGTGCTTTTTAAAATGATGAAACAGTAGAATTTTCGCGTACAATTTGATTACGTCTTTAAAACATGTTCCTCGAGTCTTGCTGTTTTGAAAATACTGTTGATAAGTACTGAGATAAATCAGTATTACCAATTGGGAGCATGAATTACAATGTTCCAGTTACAGAAGAATCTAGCACTTCACCTATTTATGACGGAACGCTTGTAAATAATTTCGGTAAACAAATGTACCAGAAGGTTTGTAGGTGAAGAGTAAAGTCTTCTACATTTAATAAATGTGTCAATTCATTTGAGGATGACCTACTGTAGACTGAAAGGGTTCCAAACTCAAGGTTGATTGCTAAACAGAAAGTGACTAAGTTGGGATTGCGAAATTTACATTTACTCAAAAGTGACTAAGATGGGGTCTATAATTGGCCACAGAATAGACTATAATGGGGTAGGGGCTCTGAGAGGCCAGCGGCACATACCCAGCAAAAGTTGACCCAAGTACCCCCCCCGGGGACTGTGGACGGCCAATTTGCTATTCATACGGGAGTCCAGACTTTTCGTAAAATTTCCATGTAATCACTTATTCTTACCAGTCCAAAATATTGTCTTTGTTCAAATGCATTAAGCGATTCTAGTGAGCGTTGATCTCATTCATACCAATTTCCTCAGTCTGTACTGTGTCCGTATACACTACGCGAACGACTCATTTCGTGCAATTTGTTTACACATGAACTCACGGTTGTCACGCAACCTCTCATTCAAAGCCGGACTATTGAATACAAGACTAAAAGTAGGTTGAATAATCGCGAAATTAATAAAATATTATAAATGAGGTTGGAAAATATTATTATGAAAATTCTTCCAGCATTCCAGCTCACAGACTGGAAAAATTCCCTATCTACATCTATAATTGTAATTCACAAAGGTTTCCCAATTGGTCAGCTTTCAATAGTTCAGCTTATTAAATAAATGAAATTTTTACAATAAATATAAATAATCCTATTAAATAAATATGTGGGAAAAAAATTAGCTCATAAAGTAAGTTCTAGTTCAATATCAATCTCTTAAACGGCACGTTTAAAGGCGTTCAGTGTGGTAGCTTCAATAATATCATTACCAGACCTTCATAGTTCTGGATACAAAGCTGTATTTATAAACATTGCTAGAAGCTGATGGCTGAATAAACTTATTAGAATGGAACTTTCTTGTGACTCTCTGTTTCTGAATTACATGGGCTGGCATAGTGAGACTAATCATATTATTTATGGCTTTCCACATAACAATCAACCTTGTGTTCATTCTATGGCTGAAGGGGCACCCATCCCAGCTCGTTTGATAAGTTCGTAACGACCCCCAGGGACCTTGAGTAACAAGAGTTAACCCATCGTGCTGATCTGCACTGTATCTTTTCTAGTTCCAAAATATCCTTAGCGGGGTATGGGTCCCATACACTACTGGCATATTCTAAGTGTGGTCTTATGAGTGATTTACATGCCTTCTCCTTGACTGTTTGTGGACAATTTCCTAGGTTCCTCCTTAAAAAAGCTAGAGTTTGATTTGCTTTCTTAGTGATTATAATAGCTATTAGTATATACTGAAACAGTGGATAGCATTGTTGGCGCGCTCTGATTAGCTACTGAAACTCGGAATAGCAAGTGCTATTCACCTCCCAGCAATTTGCGCGCGAAAATTGCAATCGATGACAGGAATAAATGAGTTAAAAAGCATCATTTTCGTTATATTATCTCACTGTTTCAGTATATACTAAAACAACTACAGTAAAAACCCGTATACAAGAACATGTGGATTAAGAACACCCAGGCTGAAATTTGATAAAAAAGGAGCATATATAAGAACACATTCAGCCTGAAAATTGAAAATTGTTCTTATATATAAAAACTCTTCCCTTTTCAGTTTAATAGAACAAACAGTGTCTGTAGCTTTACTGTGGTATTAGCGGATGCCAGTTGAAAGCTCGGTTGTGCAATTTATTTTCTAATGTTGTGTGTCTCAAGTTTAATTTTCTCTCAAAGTTATGTATTTCATCATAGTTAGTAAATCCCTTACATTTTTTTAGAAGTAAAAAATTAAGAACACTTAAGAACACTTTCAGGCTGATTTCACCTAAAATACCCGATATATAAGAACCCAATCAGCCTGAACCCCGAAAATGGGTGTTCTTGTATGCGGGTTTTTACTGTATTCACCTCAGTGTAGGTGGGTAGTGGTGGATATTTACCTCGCCGCTTCGCGGCTCGGTAAATATCCACCACTACCCACCTCCACTTCGGTGAATAGTTGTTAATTATTCGACCCAAGGCAATATATCATATCTTTGTTTAAACGTTTAAGGGAGTGTTAATTTGAATTCAGCTGTTGATACCGCTCGGCCGTGAACTGAATGATGAGTCTGAATATTGAATTTTGAATCAGGGTTCGAATACTCGAGGAATTTTTATAATAATATTACATTTTTTTTCATGTAACAGAGTTTGTAAGAAATGATTTCGCGATTTATTCAACCTTCTTTTAGTCTTGTATTTATTTTAAATACTCCGTCTTTGAATGAGAAGTTGTGTGACGTTACCGTGAGTTCGAACCATGTGTGAACAGATTCTAAGCGTCGTGAAATGAGTCGTTCGCGTATTGTACACTTACACAGACTGAGCAAATCATTATATAATCCGAATGAAATCAACGCCCACTAGAATCGCTTAATGCATCTAAACAAAGATATAATATTTTGGACAGTCAGCGCGTGCGAATAAAATTAAGCTTTTGTCTTTCATAAATCTCAAATGATTGTTTTCTTTTTTCGGGCTGTTTACCACTGTGAGACCATTTAGACAACAACAATTATAATAATAAAATAAAAGAATCGCGAAAAAAGGAAAAGGTATTTTCTTTAAAACTTGACTTGAACTTGACTCGTGAAATGAGCACAAACGAATCCCGGGTATAGGGAAGTATTCTCTGATAATTAACGCGATCGTCTTTCACTGCCGCAGGGTTAAAACAAGAAGAAATTTGTCGCGAAGCAATGACTGTCGGTGGGCTGCCGATCTTGGAAAGTTTAATCTTGACGGAGGACAACTCTTCGTTTTCGTCTTGGAAGGTATCTACAACATTGTAAACGGGCGGGAGAGCACTGTTGTTGCTGGAATCCTGTTGAATTGAAGAACCTGACCCCGTTTCCCTTATCTCTGAACTCATAATTTCTCTCACGATGGGCTGAATTCTGTCTTCTTCCATTGCCGCCATGTTGTTGTTGCTTGGTGCAGCCTCGCTTTCATTCTTCGCGGGATACGGGTCAGTTCATTTGCATAAGTTTGCACGCCGATATATATATGTCGAACTGTATCCGCAATATATATGTCGAAAATTACGTCATCGCCTTGGACATATATTTTGTAAACTGTGGACATATATATTGCAATTTGGACATATATATTGCAATTTGGACATATATATTACAATTTGGACATATATATTGCAATTTGGACATATATATCAATCTTTCGACATTTTGAGCCTATTTGACAAGCATATTCAAACTAAAGCTACAGTTTTATTACTAAAATTACTTACTATACAATACAATACAATACAATACAATACAATAGAAAGACTAATTACGATAAATAAAAAAACTGATTACAATAAATACTCTACTTACAATGCAATACTTATCTTACTTATTTTTTAATTACATTTAACATACATAAAAAAAAAAAAAACAAAACGCACGTTTGCTAGATTAATTTAGGAGTCAAAACACGTATCAGAAATGCACAGGGAGGTCCACTTATTTCTATATTTGTTAAGGTTTCCGTTTTTTATTGCAATTTCTCTTTCACATTGAATTTTAATTTCAAGGAGAATGATGAAAACCTCCAGTTTCGGGGTCTCAGACCTGTTTCTAGCCAGATAGATATAATATCTGGCAATTAGAAGATAATGATTGAAAGTGTGAAAGCTGATGGATTGTGGTTTGTAACCGTAAAGAATTTCAGTAGCACTAAGATTTATGTTTTCTGAACGCTTTAAGTTCCACCAGTTTAAAACAACCTTCCAAAAGAGTTTAACGGCAGGGCACTCGTAAAACATATGGGTGATATTTTCAATAGGAAAGTTGCACAGCTCACATTGAGGTGAAGCTTTGATGTTCATTTTCCAAAGGCGTTGATTTGTAGGAATAATATTATGTATGAGTTTAAACTGGAAACTTCTCAGTTTATTCTCAATGGTGATTTTAAAAGGCAGTTCATAAACAGCGCTAGGATTTATTTTTTTCTCTTTTAAATGAAATTCAGCTAGCGGAGAACAAAAGGATCTTTCGGCGAGCAACAAGCGAGCACGTTTGGCCGAGACATTGTCAGCCGTTAGTACTGTCGCTAACGATTCGTTAGTAGCTGTCTGGTTGCTATGTAAGATAGCGTTTTTCCAATCTTTAGGAATTGCGGCAAGAAGACCGGCATAATCAAGAAAGGTGCAACGAACCCCAAAACTACTTTTGAAATTTTCGAAGGAAAGAAAATGGCCATGAGAATCGACAAGGTCATTTATTTTACGAATACCTTTGCTAACCCAGGTTTTATAGTAAATCATCTTTCCGCCTATCTTGATAAAGCGATTATTCCAAAGTATTTCCTCTTTCATTTCATTTGCGCTTGAGGGTGTTCTGGAATGAAGTTCTTGCCAGACACTTAAGACGCTCTTATAAAAAGGCGGAAGATCTTTCAGAACCAACAGTTTTAGGTCGTAATTACATTGAAACAAGAAAGGGCCTCCGAACTTTGTAAGCATAGAATCGAGGAGCGCACACCAGTGACTATTCTCCGATAAACAATAGCGATTCACCCAGGCAGCTTTAAGTGATTTTTCTACGTCCAAAAAATTAACCATATTGAGGTCACCTCTTGATATTGGACCAGTCAGCGAGTTTCTTTTGATTTTGTCAGGCTTAAAGTTCCATATAAATGGAAAAGTAATGCTATTAACCATTTTGGCAAAATCGGCAGGTACTTCAAGCACGGAACAATTATAAACAAGCTTTGAGAGTGCTAGTGTTTTGATAATGCGATTCTTCCCAAAATTGTTAAGTGCCGACCTGACCAAAGGTTTAATACCTTTTTCAGCTTAACAAGTCGTTCGTCAAAGTTGATCTTGTCGTCAACGCGCTTTTCATAAGCAAACACTACACCAAGGGTAGAGACATACTGCTTCGGCCATGAAATGCCAAAAGGCTCATCTTTCCCTAATCTGTTTTTCCACGCGCCCAGCCACAGCCCTTCGGTTTTCGACTTGTTTATTTTCAATCCGGGAAAGGTGCCAAATTGTTCAAGCAGAGAGAATAAGGACACAGCAGAGGAATCGTCGCGAATAAAAACAGTGGTATCATCAGCATACAAACTAAGTTTAGTGACCTTATTTCCATTCTTAAGACCTTTGATCGATTCATTTATCCTAATCTGATTAGCGAGAGGTTCTACAGCAAGAACAAAAAGCAACCCTGAGAGAGGGCATCCTTGTCTCACCCCTCTTTGTAGGGAGAAGAATTCTGATGCGTGCCCATTATTTACAACGCAGCTAGAGATATTATGATAAAATGTGTGGATCCAGTTACGGAAGCTTGGGCCAAAGTTCATTGCATCGAGCACTTTAAAAAGGTAGTCCCATTCCAAGGAGTCAAATGCCTTTTCAAAATCTAGAAAGAAAATCATTCCTTCTTCTTTTTCATATTGATTAATAATATCAGAAATTAGACGAATGTTTTCGCCTATGAATCTATCCTTGATGTAGCCTGTTTGATCTCTTCCTATAAGATGAGGAAGAACTTTCTCCAGCCGTTTTGCAATGCATTTAGTTGCAATTTTGTAATCCGTGTTTAAGAGTGAGATGGGGCGCCAGTTTTTAAGAAACAGAGAGTCCTTATTTTTTTTCGGGATCAAAGAAATAATTCCTTGTCTCTGGGAGATAGAAAGTTCTCCTAGTAACGCTCCATGATTGAGACAGTCAATCAAAGGGCTGGAAATCTCATTCCAGCCCTTTGATGTCATTGCAGGCTATTGTCTTGATCTCATGAATAAAATGCAGAGGAATCTCATCATTCATGGGATCAAGACAATAGCCTGCGATGTCATGACAAAATCTATTCCTCTGCAAATTAATGAGACTCCTCTGCAAAAATCCGGAAATTTGCATGCGCTCTATACTACTTGAAATTTTTAATGTAATTAAGACTTTGAATTGCTGCCATGTTTGTGTCCCTGAGTGGGACACCAAGATGGCTGCTCCATACATTTTTACTAAAAATGTCTAATATTTATGTATAGATGTGTTAAGTTTTATACTCTCTATAATTCCAAAAACATTTTTCAAATGCTTCTGAATTTTGATGATTTAAGTGCGAACCAAGTGTGACCAAGTATAGTAACAAGTGAAAATGAAAATGCAAGCATAAAATAATGTTTAGTTATACATACAGACTGATTCAGATAAAATAAGTATTGTACTTAATTCATACAAAACATGAAGAGATGTTTGATTTCAATCAGAAAGGAAAATGAATTAATTTATACTTCACTTTGCTCCCTTCCTTGGTTTCCTAGAAAATCAGGATCGGGGATCAAGGATCGAGGATCGGGGATCGGGAAACTGAAATAATAAAAAATCTTAAGAGAAAAATAATACAAAATACCCGGTAATACAAAAAATAAAAAAATTGTGAAGAACAATGAAAAAAAAACTAATAAAAAAATACAGTCAAACCTCGCTATTTTGAACACTCAGGGGTAACACAAAATAGTTCGAAATAGTGGGGGTTCGAAATAGCCGATAGTAAATGACTGAAAACAGTATCCAAGGGAAATGGATTTGAATTTGAAATAACGGGGAATTCGAAATAGTGAGATTCTACTGTAATAATTTAACAGCTTAAAATTTAAAGAGTTTCTGGCAACCTAATTTCAATATTGACACTCAAACCTGCATCCTCTCTGGCGACCCAGTTTCAATGTGACTCATTATTTTTCACACTCAAATCTGCATCGTCATGCCCTCAAAAGTGTTGGATCGCGGCACACAATTTGGAATTTGCAATTTGGACAAGGCTTCGACAAGGACAAAGTTTGCCAAGTATGAGGAGTTTGCCAAGGGAGGGGTAGAGGGTGAGGGGGCCAGGGGCAATCATTTGGGGGGGGGGGGGGGGGGGGCAATTATTATTTAAAATACTCGAGTCAAAGCGGGTGATTATTCGAGGAATACGGGCAAGCTAGTGAAATAAAATCCATACAAAGCTTTTAGCCACGAAAAAAAAAAATTACCCAACCCCTTTCCCCCGCAAAAAATATAATGATCCATCCCTTAGCTGATTGTATACATTGATTGAAGAATTGCGACACCCATGGGTTTTGCTGACAGCTCATATTCATGTCGGATCCACTTTTTATCAGTGATCAATATCACTGGGATGAAGTGCTTCATTTTCCAACATAAAACACAACTGAAAATATACTTTCTACTCAAAATAAATCTCACAAGTCAACCTGATGTGGAAAAAATCTAACCAGTGTATCTATAAATGCAAACACAACGTCACAATGTCGCTTTAAACTCACAACATCAGGAGCTTATGGGCTCCTGACAAAATAAACTAAATACATCTACCGGTACAGTAGTTTTCGATAAATATCAAAGTTGTATAAGAAAATGTTAATACTGCAAGGATGGCTTGGATTTTTTCTCGATCTCCAATCCCCGATCCTGGTTTTCCAGGAGACCCCCTTCCTTCAAAGATGAATAAATGCTAGTTTTTTTTTTCGTGTGTAAAAACCACACAAATAATTTTATCTTCGTCTGTGTTCATATTTCATCGAGCAAAATCGGACAGCTTTGAGCATCAGAGAACGGAGCATGTAAATTTTAATTTGTATAAACAAAGTTGATAGAGATTGTTTTGTTTCTGTAAGCAAAAAAAATTGTAGGCGATCACTTAAATACACAACATAACTTCGACCTCTCCCCCACCCCTCCTTTGGTCTATTGAAGAATAGAACTATACCAAAATAATGAAGAATTTGTATATTTAGCTATGCCGTCTATGCCGCGCCAGTAGAGCATTTTTGTTTAAATAGGCTTACTGATAACCACATCAGCCCGCACATCGTGGAACAAATGAACAGGGATGGTAGATCAGGGATGTAAATAATAGGTGGAAGGCGGAATAACCGCCTGGGTCCGGTTGTTCGAAAGCCGATTAACGCTAATCCCGGATTAAAAGTTAACCGAGGATTTCATTTCTCTGTTTAAAAATGTTGTCAAATGGTCTTTTGTTGCTCGTAGTGAAGACAATTAAAAGTCGAAACTGAAGGGCAGAAAACTTTGAAAAATTTTCAATTGTTGAGTTGTCTAACTGGATTCAAAATTGACCCTAATCCTGGGTTGTCTTAATCGTACTTTGAACAACCCGGCCCTGAAGTCTAAGTTTTCTTGATTTTTTCCGCCTGGAAAACTATGAAAGGACCCTAGTCATCCAAAATGCACTGCGCACTCAAACGGTGAAATCCGCCATTTTCGATGCCATCGAAATTACCGAACATTGCATAATGAATCGGAATCTTACTGCGTCGTCCCAAGTTGTGTAAATGAAAGTCTGTAACTGTTATCGTAGCTTTTTTGAATTGTTAGTCTATCGGTTTGAATGATTTTTCGTAGTTTTGCGCTACCGACGGACAAGGTTTTGACATCCAAAGTCAATGGTCTTATGGCCTCACGGTTTCCCAAGCGTGGACGGCCGAAGGCGCCAGGAAATGCAAAGAAAACTATTCTTCGCGAATCGACTTTCCACCTTTGGATTACGAGCAAAAGTGAGGTTGGAGTCGTACGACTAAACCATAGCCAATTCGCCGAATTGTTGTTGTTAAAGAATGTACAACTGCATCCGGCCGTGAGAATTATGAAACGGTAAACATGCTGGAGATTTAAATATTTCACAAACTGATTTCATGATGGATGCAATGACGCCATACGTTTAACAACGAAAGTACAGCCTAGCTCCGAGACACGCAACTTAAACGCAGAATAAACTCTGAGGAGTCGAAATTGTAATATGCCATTACTCTATGGAATCACTGATGAAGAAACACTATCTCGGAAGCCATGCTAACCGCAGACTTGCGCTCACACAAAATCACGGACTGAGAAATTAACTCAGTGATCCTAGCATTCAGCGACTACTACTGATCTTGCAAACTATGCGCTAAAGAAACAATATTGTTATGCCGAAAACTAGCAAACAGCGATGGCATAACTAAATATTCTCATAGTAAACGGCTCTAGAAAGCGTAAATATCTCTAGCCTGCGAATACAGCCGCCTCTCATCGCTCCCGGCCGCTAGGGGCGCCTCTTGCGGTCGGGAGTGATGAGAGGCGGCTGTATTCGCAGGCTAAAATATCTCCTGTCAGTATCAGAGACTTTCCTAAGATCAAAGAACCGGCAACATTGAGAACAACAGTCCTGTTATATCTTAATTTTGATCTATAAAAAGAAAATCTCTCAGACACGTACTTGGGGTAACCCTATTCTAAAGCCGGGTTGAAATGCTTTTTTGCGACAAGCAGGATTTGTGCTAGGCCTGTCACTATTTATAACGATATTTTTATAAATGTCTCGCCTCTGACCTTTTGCGACGATTTCCTTACTTTTGGTCACGCGCCACGTGTAATATAATACCGAAACTCCCGCATGAAAACAAAAACAAAGGTGTGGCTGACTAGTGTCGTTTAACTCTTTCTTCTTTTTTACCAAAATTTTCCGCCCGTGATGAACAAAAGTCCACCTCTTGGATATCTTAGCTACATCCCTGTAGATTCATCTTTCAGCACAGAATTGGCCCGCGAAAAATGATTACCTACTGCTATAAATTGCATCAAGGTCTTCACTAGACTACGAGCAGCCCCTCTTTCCCAGCTTCGGGACGGACCATTTAATTTTTGTGGGGTGGAGGGGGGGGGGGGGGGGGCAATTTCTACTGAGTATGAATTTTTTTTTTCAGCATCACTATTTGCAAGAATTTCTTTTACCAAAATGCTTGAATTTTTTTCAAGTGCTTTCTTGTGCACGATTTTGTTTTCTCTTAAATTTCTTCTGCAGGAATTTGTTTTTTGGCAATGGTCCGTCCCTTCTCCGTCCCTTAGTATCGAGCGAGAAACGAGCGAGAAACAAGGAAACATCTTGGCGAGCGGATAATGGCCGCGCAAAAACTGGGGCCCGTCTCGCCCCAGTCTTTGCGCGGCTATTTTCCGCTTGCTAATGTTTTTTGTTTCTCGCTCGACGGACTCAGCTGGGAAAGAGGGACGGCAACAGAGTACCGGTAAGTAGAAACTAAGAAGACAAAAGCGATGAACATGTACTTCAGTTTTTAATTTAGCCATTAGTTAACAGCTAAAATTGGACTCCTTATAATATGTGATCCGAGTTTTAGCCGGAAAAGTTAACGACGAAAATTAGAACTTGATACTGCACTGCTTGTATTGTATAGTGATCCGAGTTTTAGTTATGGCGCTTTTTTACTGACAAAATATCGAACGTGCATACATCATTGTTTTGTTAAATCCATCATTGTTATGCGTAAAAATACGAATTTTAAAATGAAATGATTCAATTTTGCCCGCGATACATCGGTTTTGAATGCCCTGCATACATCGAGGTTAAAGAGAGGGTTTCACGGTTCGGCGCATGTGCACAGATTAAAATGCTTTATTCGCTTTAATACTTGCCAATTTTATCGGTTAAAAGACCACTCACATTTACTTCAATAATCACATACTATAACTAGTAGTTCCATATTGGAAGTGAAGTGCTGCCTCATTATGAGATGCTGGTTAAGCTGCTTAAGAATCTTGAAAACGTCAGGTTGACATAAATCAAATTTACGCCATCGCCGTGGAATTGGGCAAAAGCCTTCAGTTCTGTGCACTCCGAAAGGTCTTAGACTACGTTTACACTAGAGGAGATTTTTCCGGATTCGTGACGAATCCGGAACATTTTGGTACCGGATTCGTTTTGCCGTTTACACGCAGATGGATGAATCCGAAATAAAAACGTCCCGGTTTGGTCGCGTTTCCGGAGATTTTGAATCCGAAATCTAAAGTGAATACTTTGTATTTGATTACTGTAAATCCGCAATGTTTTGAAGTGTAAACAGTTGTTCCCATGAATCCGGATACTTTTTCGCCTGCTTTGTAACCGCTTCCGCATGAATGTCCTCGGATTTATCGATGTGTGTAAACGATTGGGAATCCGAATACCCTTTTAGTATAAACGCCTGCGAATCCGAATACCCTAAATTTAATAAATCCGGAAACATTTATGAATCCGGAAAAATCTCCTCTAGTGTAAACGTAGTCTTAAGGTCGGCACACACGAGGGGACCAGTCCCAGGGACCGGTCGCAGGGACTGGTCCCCTGTCGCAGTTTACACGATGGGACGAGTCGTGGGAACCATTCCCTTGAAGGGTTTACACGCTGGGACCTGTTTCACAACAAGATAGCAACATTTATGACGATTTTTAAAAAAGATATCGCTTTATGGAGATGGGAAAAGAGCAATTTTCAACAGAGAAACCAAATTTACTAAATTAACCGCTGAAAGTGTATCAGTCAGCTCTGAGAGTTGCTGGACAAACTGTGTTCACCATGGAGTGTTGATAGTGTTAGTAATCTCCTATTTCGACCATACTTCGATAAAGGTTTTTCTTTAGGTGTTGTATATTGCTGCATAGAACCCCTAAAAAAACAATGACTACTGACGTCCCTCAGCCGCCATCTTGAAACGGAGAACGTACAGAATTGTGGGAGCTTTAAATGCTGATCAGCGATTGGTTCATTTTCATTTCGTCGCAGGGACCAGTCCCACGAACTGTTCACACAAAGGGATGAAGCAAAATTTGAGGGGACCAGTCCCTGGGACTGGTCCCACGAATTCAAACCAGTTTGAATTCAGTCCCTGCGACTACATTTTTGCCGAAAATTAGCAGTTCACACGGAGGGATTTGGTCCCCGGGACTGGTTGCAGGGACTGGTCGCAGGGACTAGTCCCCTCGTGTGTCCCTACCTTTAGATTTCCCATAATCTACTTGTCTTGATTTCGTGCCGGTTTATATTTTTCCGATTCTCGAATCATACGCCTCAGATTTAGACAAATACATAGTGTTTGTTTAATAAAAAGTGAACACTGGACAGCGAAGGAATAAATATAAGCGTGGTAGGAATCCCAATTAATTGTTTGCCATCCATGAATTTTTATTTCGTGAAGTTGGAGGAACAAAACAGCCTCGGGTGCAAAAATTCACTGCCGATGAAGATGTAAACAATGAACGTGTCTTGCGATAAGTTTCTTGCGAGTTTCGCTTGCGCTAGTGAATGTTTCTCGGGCGAAAATAAGGCCTGAAAGCGATCACTTTTTTCATTTATTTTTTTTTTCCTATGTTTCGGATACAGAGAAATAAAAATTGGATATATTTTCGTGTGTGTGATTGCAAGATGCGTTATGCATTACTGGAAAGGTTTCAAATTACTTTTCACATTATGCAAAAAAGTGAAACAAAAATTATGCAAACAAGAGGCAAACTTATTTGCATGTGAATGAAAACTCATTTTCATATGAAAGGGTTCGCACCTAGCCTCGCTTTGATGGAGAGGCTAAAGGCAACTCGGAAATGGCCTATTGGAGTAGTCTTGGGTAGCAAGCCCTGCAAGGTAAACTACCAATTTTCTTGAAACAAATCTAATCGCAGGGACCAATGTGACTTATTTTATGAATTATTTAAACTGGTTGAAATTAAAGACTAGTCATCTGAAATAATTACTAGACTTGTCCCCTTGTGTGTACTTGGTTGTGAGCAACCAATTAAAAACGAACCAAAACAAAATTACATTTTCCTTGCATCCAGTCACTGTGATTCATGGTTCTCATGGAAGGGGGAGGGGGGTGGGGAGGCTGGGCATATCATATCAAATTGTGCTTGTCCCCTTGTATGTACTAGTCATGAGAATTGGTCTCGCACGCAGCCATTTCCAGGGTCATCACACAATGTTTCCTTCCCCTTTTGCATGATTACCCTGAAAACAGCTGCATAGGAGACTACACACTGATGGATTGTTGGAACAAAATATATTACATACTGAATACAGAAACAAAGGAAAGGAGTCCAGTGCAATCAATTTAATATAGTAGTTGAGTTATTTCCTTAATTTTGAAGACAATCCTTGGTTGAAACTGTGTTAATGTGTTTTTAGGTTATGCAGTAGTTTGTGCTCTGGGATGAAATATTAGAGTACACAAGATAACTAGCAATTGGTGTCACAACTGTGGTTGTCTGTGTGTATTCTTTTGTGACATCATGCAACACATCTTGATTGTCTCTTGTTTGAATTAAGTACTGTAGCTAATGTAGAAAGCTTTGCTATGTATAATATGTCCAATAAGTTGATTTCTGTTCATATTATGCACACACTGCACAGTAAATACATGTAGACTAGTACTGGTAGCTTGAGAGAGAGCATGATGTAAAGTTAATAAGCCAGCGATGATTCGTGAACAATGTATTGTTTACATAAGCTCTGTTGACTATTCTGCAGCTGCTGTCGCTTCTGTCGATGCTTGTTTTAATACAGGCTGGCAATATGTGGCTACGATGACTGAGGCTTGTAATGTAGAATATTCAAAGAGAAACTTGTAACCATTTTCTTGACATGCTTTGTATTTTTGCAGTTCGTGCAGTACATATACATTGTAGTTCGTTCTTTGAAATGAAATATTATAGCACACAAGACAGCCGGAAATCAGTGCCAAAATAAATGTACCACATCTTGAATTAAGTAGCTACTGTAGAATATGTCCAAGAAGAATGAGTACTTGCATTTCTTTCCACATGCTGGACAGTAGATATTACAGTACATGTAGCTTGTGAGAGTGTATGATGTAGAGCAAATAATAATGATAAGTCAGCAATGACCATTCTTTGAACAGTGTATTGTTTACTTAAGCTTTTGTTGAGTATTCTGCAACTATTGCCATTTCTGTGATGCTACATGAAAATGTGGATGCTTGTTATAATGCAGGCAATACTTGGTACACCAACTGGAAGTGGATAGGTTCATTGTAATTGATGACTTCCTCAAGCTGTTTTTCTGAGTTGTACATGTTCTTGATGATTTCTATTTTTGTCACTCAATTCTGCAAACAGAAATTATAGGAGACTGTACTTTAATAAATATAAACATAATTATACCTAAAAAATATGTTAAAGAGCTTGCTAGTTGTATCATAAGCAGCTTTCCCAGTAATGTCACAAGACATACATCTACTCACCTCATATGCAGCATGGAGGCTTTGTGACCCAATGAGTCACAAGGGCTCCTGAAGGGGAGCCCTTATTTGGGGTTATACACCCCACAAATTATCACAACATTGTTAGTTCAGACCATACTACTACAGTTGTGTATGATGCATATTACTTACAAGTACAAGAAGTTATGCACACTTTCCTAATTTTTTATAAATATTTGATGTCAAAATAAATATTTTTAATCAGACTGCTTAAAGTGCTACTACGATCAAATTGTCGAATACCTTTAATTTTCGCTTAATTGGTAGTTAACTTCCTAAAGTACATGATTTCCAAAGTATATCCTCATGCGATGAAGGAAAGTATTATTTTTTTGCGCTCAAACTCCGATAATTTTCATCCGCCATTGAACCGCCATGTTCCTGCGGCCTGGTTACCAACGGCAGAGGCCTGGTCACTTAGAATTCGCGGGGAAATCAAGTGACGTCATTTTCTCAAGTCACAGCGCTGGCCAAGCCTAATTTCTCATACGATTTCACCCACTTCGATGCTTTCCTGTTTTCGAAAAGTCTTTCTTCCTTTTAATGATGGGAAGTCGTTGTGTTGTACAGGAGTGCAGCAATGAGACTGACAGAGCGGCCGGAATCGCGCTGCATGCGAGCGGGACCGACAAAACGATTGATTGTAAGAACCAAGGGGAAGAATTTACATCCTCACCAAGGGCACGTTTTGTTTGTATTTTCTCGATTCACATCGAGGAAAACCGTTTTTCTTGGGCTTTCTACTAGCATATGGAAAAAGGGGAGCGATCAACAGATTGTAAATCTGAAAGAAATCTGCATAAAGGAGAAGAAGCGACAAAAGGTGCGCGCAAAGTGTGTGAATATTCTCATAAGCTTACTGATTGTTTTTATCTGGTGATTTCTCGCTAGCTTGCTTTACACTCATACAAAAAGTAGTCACAATACACATTTCATATCGTGTTTCTCAAGTACCAAACTCTGATTAAACGAATAAATAATGTAAGCGTAAAAGCTTTTAGAACTGACTAAATGAAAAAATATTTTGCAAGGATTGGTGTATCAATTTGGAACTCTATTCCTCATTCTGTTAAATCTTTTTGTAAACCTAAGTTTCAAAATAAGATTAAACAAATACTTCTTGATACTTTAGAGCTTGAGAATGACTATATTGAAGTCTCTCATCTGATCAATTGCTTCAGCAAAATTAATTATCATAGACCTTGGAAAGCATAATTATTTGATGTACTATATTTTAGGTTTTGCACTTATTGTATTTTTTTTTTTGTCTTATAGTTTAGGTAATCTTTTCTTTTATCAACTTTTATTAACTTAAGCCTATAAGTTTGTATTAATCTTTCCCCCGCCTCGATTAGCCTTTTAATTTTATGTTGTTGTTCTTTCAAGTAATGCTAACAATGGCAGTTCAGTTGATCCTAAGGTGTCAGATACAAAGGCATCGGAGACAATAGCGGGCACAAAGCAAAACAATGGATCTAAATCTCAATTATCCAGTTCTAATCAAAACAAGTGGCAAACTGTTGGCGCGAAAAAGAAAAGGAAGGAAAACAAAACACAGAAAAAGAAGACCGACGAAGCCAGCGGTAAAACAACTACCTTGTTGATCGGTGATTCTATGCTTAAAAACATCCAAGGGACTCAATTGGGAAAAATCATTGGCCACCGAGTGGTTGTTAAATCGTTCCCCGGTGCCACAACCAAAGCCATGAAAGATTACCTTAAACCTAACCTAGAACTGTCACCTGAGCAAATAATCCTACACGTAGGAACGAACGATCTAAAGCATAAAGAACCGCAAGCAGTTGTCGGCTCGATTGTAGATCTGGCCAGACAGATCGAGAATTCATCCGATGCCTCCACATTATTTATTTCAGAGCTTGTGACAAGAAGTGACGGTTTTGATCAAGCCGTGAAAACAGTAAACAAACAATTGGGTTTTTACTGCAGGCAGAATGGATGGAAATTGATCCGACACCAAAACATCTCTGAGAAGGAACTTAACAGGGGTGGATTGCATCTAAATTTTAAAGGTAATCAGCAATTTTTTAAGAACTTTCAAATGAGTTTAAGTTGAAATGACGCGCTATCCACCAATGCCGTGCCTGATAAACGTACGGAACGCAATACTGCAGAATCTCACAAGTATAACTCAATGTTACCATCTTTACGTGGCTTTAAATTAGCCTTTTTAAATATTAATAAATTAATCACTCATATAGATGAGCTTAGAATTCTTCTAGTGCATAACGACATAGATATTTTGTCGGTTAACGAAACTAAGCTTAATGAAACTATTAGTGACAATGAGGTGAATATTATTGGTTATGATATTATTCGACGTGACAGAATTTCAAATGGTGGAGGAGGAGTATGTTTCTATGTGAGAAATTCAATAAATTTTACAATACGAAATGATTTAAACATGGATACTCTTGAAAATTTATGCTTGGAAATTCAAAAACCAAGATCTAAACCGTTTGTTGTTGCCACGTGGTACAGACCACCTGATTCCCCTATTGGTATTTTCTCTCCCTTCGAAACCTTAATTGGGAAACTCGATTCCGAAAATATTGAATACTTTCTAATGGGAGACCTCAACTGCGATATGATTGCTACTCGATATGACAATAATACATGCAGACTAAAGAATATTACTGATATATATGGATTGCAGCAACTTGTAACTGAGCCAACTAGAATAACTCCTACGTCTAAAACTTTAATTGATGTAATCTATACTAATTGTCCCGATAACGTTGTATGCTCGGGAGTCCGTCATATTAGTATTAGCGATCATAGCATAGTCTTTGCCTATCGAAAATTATCCACAATTGGAATATCTAACGGGCATAATGCTATTACCTACAGAAATTTTCGAAAATTCGATCGAACAAATTTTCAGGACGACATTATGTCTCAATGTTGGGACCAAGTATACAATTCAACTGATCCAAATGAAATGTGGCTAAATTGGAAATGTTTGTTTTTATCTATTGTTGACAAACATGCTCCCTTGAGAACTATACGTGTTCGCACTCGTAGCTCTCCATGGATTACTCATGAACTTAAGAAGCGAATGCATGATCGAGATGTTCTGAAAATAAAAGCATGTAATTCCAATGATTCAAATGATTGGGCGCTTTTTAAAAAGCAGCGTAATTTAGTAAATAACGAAATTAGACTAGCTAAGCAAGCCTATTATCAAAATAGTTTTAACGAGTATGTAGGCGATTCTAAAAAGACCTGGCAGACTATTAACGAACTTACGTCGCGGAAATCTGGGAAAAAATCGGTAACATCCCTGAAAGTAAATGGAGTATCAATAACAAATCCAACTGTGCTGTCGGACCATTTTAATAATCATTTTGCTACTATCGGTCCAACCCTTGCCAGCAATATTGATTCCTTAGATAGTGATGGCTTTCAGAGATATCTTACAGGCACAGATAAACGGTTCCAGCTACGTCCAACTAGTATCGAAAAAGTTCTTTCACTTTTAAATCAACTAAATAAGTCAAAGGCAGCTGGCCTTGACAAGATATCTGCTAGGCTCATTCGTGAATGTGCTGATCTCATTTGTATACCTATCCGTGATATTTTTAACCAATCAATAAGTCAAGGTATATTTCCAGATGATTGGAAATGCGCAAAGGTTACCCCACTTTTTAAACAGGGCGATCGGGACGATCTAAACAATTATCGTCCAATTTCGGTTATCTCAGTTGTTGCCAAAGTCTTTGAAAGAATCGTCTATGATCAATTATATGCCTATCTAGATGAAAACGAAATCATCTGTAAATATCAATCAGGTTTTCGTACTATTCACTCAACTGTCACGGCTCTCCTTGAAGCCACTGACGCTTGGGCGTATAATATCGATCGTGGTAATGTCAATGCCGTTGTTTTCTTAGATCTAAAAAAGGCTTTTGACACAGTTGACCACGGGCTACTTTTATCAAAATTAAGCAATTATGGCATATATGGTAATGCACATCGATGGTTTAAGTCATATTTAGAGAATCGTACCCAAATGTGCTCTATTAACGGATCGCTCTCAAAAAGTTGTCTTTTAAGTTGTGGTGTTCCCCAGGGGACGATCCTAGGACCACTACTATTTCTATTATATATTAACGATCTTCCAAATTGTCTCTTAAACTGCGAGCCGAGGATGTATGCTGACGATACCCACCTTACTTACGCAAGTAATAATGCAGACGACATTCAATTATATCTAAACCAAGATTTAGAAAACGTTTACAATTGGCTGAAAGCAAACAAACTCACTCTAAATATGACTAAAACTGAATTTATGCTTATCGGATCTAGACAGAGGCTAAGTACTCTCACGGATTCCCCAGCACTTGCAATTAAAGATCTTCAAGTTAACCGGGTCACTACCACAAAATCACTTGGGGTGACCATTGATGACAAACTTGGCTGGAGTGACCACATCGAGAAAGTCACAAAGAAAGTCGCTTCTGGTATTGGGGCCATGAAACGAATTAGGCACCTCGTTCCTCAAGCGACCTTATACTTAATTTATCAAGCATTGATACAGCCACACTTCGACTACTGCAACATTGTTTGGGGAAACTGTGGGATAACTCTGCAGAATAAACTACAAAAGCTACAAAACAGAGCAGCCCGTGTTTTGACCTATTCAGACTATGACGTAGATGCTGGTAATCTATTAGAACTCCTAGGATGGAAAAATCTTGCTTGCCAGCAACAAATTC
Source organism: Dendrophyllia cribrosa (assembly GCA_024195265.1). NCBI lineage: Eukaryota > Metazoa > Cnidaria > Anthozoa > Scleractinia > Dendrophylliidae > Dendrophyllia > Dendrophyllia cribrosa. The sequence continues at coordinate 12,285,120 of JAJLRJ010000014.1, forward strand.
AAAGAGCTACGATGGTTTATAGGTCTCTACACGGGTTGGCTCCAAACTATCTAAGTTCTAAATTTGAGAAGCGAGAAATTAGTTACAACCTAAGGGACTCTGAGGATAAACTTTATGTTCCATTGCCGCGCACAAACTATTATAAAAATAGTTTCAGTTATAGTGGCGCCATGCTCTGGAACAGCCTTTCTCATAATGTAAGGAAAGCTGAGTCCCTTGGGCAATTTAAACGACTTCTCAAAGAGGAACTATAAGGCACGGCATTCGTGGAAAGCAGCTTTTTATTATTTATTAAATTCTTCATATATAGATATTTTTTAATATTAGTTTATTGCTTTGTGTTAGTATTATAATGATTTTTAGCTGACGAATTTTTACCGTGTTTAAATAAAGATTATCTATCTATCTATCTATCTGTCGCCCATGACTGGGCTACTCCCTCCCCTCCTCCCCTCTCCCCCCCCCCCCCCCCCCGCCTTGAAAAAGGGTGATTTAAAAGGACAGCAGATTCTTTGAGACTTTCAATGTGCAAACATATCATTTTCAGTCCGACCCTTTATATGTTTTTTTTTTTGGACCTCATTAGCCCGGAATAGAAGCATATGAATTGAAATCTTGCATGGAACTCTCTGAGTATGTCTAGATAATCAAAATGAAAGGGCAAGTCTGTATATTTCACTGCTTGCAATTCAGGTCTGAAAAAGAGAATGACATTTTGATATAATTTCTTGTTACCTCATTTGCATAAACACAGCTTTTTGGACCAGAAATGGTGAGAATTCAACGAAATCACATGAGCATGTGCATGTGTAGGAAACCACAGGGGAAGTTTTGTGTCTGTCACCTCTGAGACTTGAAAACAGAATGACATTTTCAGTCAGAACTTTATAAGGGTTTGGGGGACAGACTTTTGGACCTCAAGCCATATGGAATTGAAGCAAATTACTTAAAATCTTGCATGCAACACTCTGAGTATGTCTTCATGGTGGAAACAAAAGAGCAAGTTTGTATCTTCCACCGTTTCAATCTAAGCCTCAAAAGAAAATGATATTTTGACCTATTTCTTGTCAGGAAATATGTACATCAACAATGTATAAACACATTTTGTCTACGTACCTTTATTTTTGTGTTGATTTGTAAAAAGAATATCAAAATCTTGTTGAACTAATAAATTTGTTGTTGTTATACATGATATTGACTCTACATTTTTAAGTATAAATACTTAAGAATAACCAAGAAAAAGGAAGGTTGGAAGGTTGCTCACAACAGTTTTCATGTTTACTACATTTTGGTACGTTCATGCATTTTCCCAACTCTCACTGCACCCAACAATGAATGTATCAACTGTTACCATACAATAGTGTATCAAAATCAGAGAGACTTGCTTGGGCCAGGCTGAATACATGGATTTGACTATGCATTAGAATAAGAAAAAGTTTACAAATTAACAAAAATAATTGGGAGCAGATTTCCAACAATTGCACAATAATCTGAATAACAAACTTACACAATCTGCTCCAAAGAATATTGTTTTTAATGTATATTACTCTGTAAACACATACTTTTACTCAGGTGACATAGAATAACACAATAAGAAAAATGGGGGTTACTGGGTAAACTTTCATACCATAAGTCCCAGAAGGTAATTAGTCAGTCTCACTGATTTGGCTACTGTTGCTATGGTAACAGTTAATAGCATCATGTAAAACATTTTTGGGTTCAGTGGAAGTTGGACATGACTGTTATCATTCAAGGCCCAGTTACCAAAATTGCCTACAATATGTGGATGCCTGTTACCAGAAAATACAGTCAACTCTCTCTAAGACGGACACTGTCAGGACTGGCCCCAACTGTCCATCTTAGAGAGGTATCCATCTTATAGAGAGCTTAGTTACAGTAAAATGACTGAAAAACCGAATGGCACTGACCAACACCAGATGACAGTTTTATTGAGGTGTCCGTTAAGTGAGAGTTGACTGTATACCCAAATAAATTTTCATCAAATAAGATAGAAGCATCCAGTGGTGTGAAACTGGAAACCTGATGTGAGCCACCTTACTTAGCTTGTGTACATAGAAAACATCTCATTGCAAATTGTTGTTGTCTTGCACATTTATTTTCTCATTGATAACTGAACTTTTTCACATCTGGATATAATAAATACAATGTATTGATAAAACCTTTGAAAATTTTTTTTGAAACGTTTAGTCCTCCCCCCCCACCCCCCCTTTCCTCTTTGTAGTAAGTGTACTCCTTATCAGAATTTGGGAAGGTTTGCCTGATGCACAGATTGGTGATATGCCACAGATCTCAGGAACCTAAAGAAATAAAATTAGAGAGGATGTTTTTGAGTGTATACAAATGTGGTTATTTGGACTTGTCGTTCGACCTTGCCATATGAGCAAATTTTGTGTGTAGCGCCAACATTGCCTGCATGACTGGTGTTTGTGGGAGGACATAGTTTGAGTGGTGAAGCTACATGTATTAAAGGGATAGGAACTGGCAAGCTAAGTTGGTATTTTTTATTCTTTTTAATGCCAACAATACTGCCACTGTGCAAGCAATCACATCCTCTATATTGATATGATTTGCAGAGTTGTTGCCTTAAAGTTCTTTTATCTTAGATGGGAAATGACATTTTTATTGTTCTTGTTTACAGGTATATAGAAACCGCTTTTGGTAAGCCAAACTCAGAAGGAACACTAACATGGATTGTTGTTATAAATGTAGGTTTGCACAATAAAATACAGTAATAATAATAATTTATTAATATTGTAATTGTAATAATAATTGTAATAAAGTTGTTGTTATTGTTGCTGTAAGTTGTTGTTCAGTTTGTAGTAAATTCCATAAAATGAATTATGAATATTGTCGTGGTTGTTTTCAAACATAGCTACAATGAACTTGCAATTACCCAGGATTAGAGAGCGTTTTCTAAACTCCCTTGACAGGAAATTATATCAGGTTTGATAAATTTGTGCCTATATATATGAAATGGAGAGGAAACTTAGCGTCAATTAGAACAGAACGATGAGCTGAAATTGACGCCATTGTGCACAGCTTTCATTTAGATTCTCACTTATAAACAGCAGTGCATTTTCGATGGTAAAAAAGAACAATAAGCTCGATCATTTCTAACTGAAACTATACTGTACACTCTCCTTATTGCGCCACTGTGAAAGTCTGAAGTTAACCTCAAGGTAAACTGGCTTCGGCTTCAATGAGTCTCCGAGAACACAGCAAACAATTCATCTACATACCAATATTTGGTGTCTTCCTCGCCAGAAAAAAGAATCAGCAAAGCCTGCTCTTCCTCCTCGTCGGCCTCTAGAAGACTCCTAGAGCTACAAATAATAGCTGTTCAAGTTTTCGGCTGCCTCTTCTTCAGTCGGCACTGGCTCTACAGACCTCTACAGAGTCATCGCAATTGACGATTTCTTCGTTTTCATTGCCTATATCGTGTGAAGACGATCCAGACAAGCTTTCTGAATCACTGTTGTCACTACAACTTTGAAATTCGTCGCGAGAAGGGTCTTTAGAAGCCCCGAGCTAGTGAGTGAACGAAGCCATCGGATCAACGACTTGAGAAAATGACGTCACAACATAAAAACAATATAGATTTGAATGAATTACCGCACCTCCAATCCCTGTTATAACGCGGGCTCACTGGAACATAAATCCATAATGGCGGACTCGAAAAGCACTACTTTCTAAGTTCAATATTTTCACTTTGCGGGGCCCTAACTTAATTTAATCGACCTAGACAGGTACATCTGATAAGCTGTAAGGAACGCGTTTTTGTTTTGTACGTGACATTAATTTTTGATCATAGTAGCACTTTAAGTGTTAATAGATTGAAATGAACAAATGAATGAAAACAGTAGCCTGCGAATACAGCCGCCTCTCATCGCTCCCGGCCGCAAGAGGCGTTCGCGCGAGAGAGCGTCTGCGATTTACTTTGAGAAATTCCATACTGATGACGTGAATCACCCGTCGCTAATCTCGTATAATTATAATAATGTGCATGCGGTGAAACCAAATGAAATGAAAGGTGTTGACAGGCCCATCACAAATCCAACTAGCGCCTGGCGTGTTTGTTGTGACCTTTGTTCACTGGGTTTTGAGTGTAGTTTGATTTTTACAGTTTAGCCCTGATCAGTATCACTGTGTCTTTTAAAGATCTACCCCTTTTGTATGAAACAAGGGGAGGTTCTTTATAGATCTGTCTGAGCAAAGATTGTGACTCATTTGTCCATGAGGATGTAGGCACACAGGGTTGTATTGTGTTACAAAGGATAACATTTCCTTGCGTGCAGTGGTTTATTATTTCTGTTTTCATCTTTGCCGTGAAAATATTGGCGAAAGAAACTGCCATTTTCGACCCCGGCCATTGCGGTGCCATGAGTCTAAAGGTAGTCTTTCCGCTAAAAGCAGACTGATGATGATAATCACGGGATTCTTCTTCCCATGTATCGCCGATAAATGTTCATTCATCCAGACGTGCACGAGTGGCTCCGTTTGAAATATCAGTGACTTGCCATATCCGGTCGGTAAATTGACAAAAGTAGAAAAACCTCTTCACCGCAGATAAAACTATAAAAGCCTGAAACTGAATTGCTTGTAACGTCAAAACATTAAACATAGGACAAATAGATTGAATGCAGAGTTGTACAGTTTCTAACGACAGACGAGATTAATCCTCGCAACTGGCGATTGAGTTACAACACTGCATAATTTAAAGCATAATTATGTAAAATTATCAAGTTGGCCAATCAGCGCTCCTGTCTTGATGCGGGACAGATTTTCGTCATCAGTATGGAATTTCTCAAAGTAAATCGCAGACGCTCTCTCGCGCGAACGCCTCTTGCGGTCGGGAGCGATGAGAGGCGGCTGTATTCGCAGGCTATGAAAACAGTAGCAGTAATAAAATGGGGACACTATAAAATAAATTAAAAATAAGAAAATCTAACTATTCTAATAAATGCTGAATATTTACAATATATACAAGATAAAATGCAAAACTTACATTAAGAACTACATAAAATACAAGTGTCGCAGCAGTTATCAGTTGCTAAAATATCGAAGTCAAACTTACGAATGTAATTTATTTAAGTGTCTATACTGAAATAGCAGTAATAAAACCACTAAATGAGGACACTATAAAATAAATTAAAAATAAGAAAATCTAACTATTCTAATAAATGCTGAAATTGGTTAAAATTGTTTAAAATATTTACAATATATACAAGATAAAATACAAAACTTACATTAAGAACGACATAAAATAGAAGTGTCGCAGCAGTTATCAGTGGCTAAAATATCGAAGTCAAACTTACGAATGTAATTATTTTATTTAAGTGTCTATACTGAAATAACAGTAATAAACGGTCACTAAATTATAGGGACACTATAAAATAAATTAAAAATAAAAAACTAATTAACCCTAAATGCTAATAAATCTAATTATGTGATATTTCAAAATTATAGAAAGAAGCTATCTTTCCAACCAACGATAAATATTTTTGACAACGATAAAATGTCATATTCACCATTAGAGTGTAAAGATTATGTAAAATATCTTGGCATACTTATTGACAAGAATCTTAACTGGAAAGCTCATGTTGATCTAATTGCTCTAAAAATTAGCAAGACCATTGGTATGATAGCTAAACTGAGACACTTTGTACCCTTTTCTATTATTGTCAAGTTATATCAGTCTCTTATTTTTCCTTACCTCACCTATGGAATTAGTTCGTATTGTCAAGCGTCACAGTCAACCTTGGATAAGCTTCTTCTCCTTCAGAAACGGGTCATACGATTGATAAATTTTTCTCCAAAGTGTGAACATGCTATTCCTTTTTTTGTTAATCTTAATATTTTGCCTGTTCATTTTCTTTATGTCGAATCTGTTTCTTGTTTAACGTATGAAGTTCAAAACAAGCTAGCTCCTCTTCCTATTCACAATCTATTTACCCATGTCTCAGATATACATTCCTACAACACCAGATCAGCAACTATGATTAAATTTTATGTCATGTCTCCTCGTCTTGAACAACTAAAGAATTCATTTTCCCGATTTGGCGTGCGACTATGGAATGCTTTACCTGAAAATATTAAAAAATCTGCCAGTAGAAACTTATTTAAGAAACAAATACATGAAATACTTATTAATATTTTTAAACAAGAAAATTTGTATCTTACACCATCTTCAATTCTTGAATTAATTAAAAACTTGTAAACTGTATCAATCCTGTAACTACGACCAGTATAGTGTAATCTCTTTCTACTTTCTTTACTGTTTTTTTTCTTTTTTTTTTAATTTATTATTTTAATCTACTATTTATTGTAATCTGAACTGCTGTAATCTGAACCCTCGTAATAAGCCTAACTTAATTATACCTACCCGCCTCGACTAGTTTTTCAACTATTTGTGGGTAGGTACTATTTAAATCAATATTTGTTATTTAATAAAGTGTTTTGTTGTTGTTGTTGTTGTAAACTAACTATTCTAATAAATGCTGAAATTGGTTAAAATTGTTTAAAATATTTACAATATATACAAGATAAAATACAAAACTTACATTAAGAACTTCATAAAATACAAGGGTCGCAGCAGTTATCAGTGGCTAATACAATGTTGGTAAACTTCTAATGTCTTTGGGTACAATATTCCATATCTTAGGCCCAGTATATCTTATGGTGTGCTTGCCATATGTAACTGTATTGAATCTAGGGATTATGAATTCTTTGTTACATAAGGCATACTTTGTCTCAGACCTCTGAAATAGGTCAGCAGTATACTTAGAACAGATGTTATTCTTAACCTCGTACATAAAAGAAGCTTGGTCCTGTAACCTTCAGTTTTGTAGAGTGCATAAATAAATTTTTAGTGTGCTTTTTAGGCTTTGATAAATAATATATCACGTACTAATTTGCACATAACAAATATTAAATGATTATCCAACCAATCAATCAATCAATCATTTATTTATCCACAAACAGCTATGAGTTAAAAACTTGTTCAAAATATGTATGTGGTAAATAAAAAATAAAAGCCAAGATATATCAATAAAAACCTAAAATACAAATAGTGACTATTGTTAGAATCAAGATATTATATAAAATTTAAAATGCTTCATACCTAACATTAATATATCATGTGAAGATAGGAGATACTTTAATGGCTTGGTGATCAGAATAGTATATACTGACAACAGAATTATCAAGAACAGTGAACATTTGTGGGTTGACATAAATGTGATCTAGTAAACTGCCAGCTGATACAAAAGTAGGACTTTGAACAATCTGTGTATATCTAAATGTGTCCATCAATTCTTTTAAAACCTTGATTTCATTGTTATTTAGGTAGTTGATGTTAAAATCACCAAGAATCATATCAACAGAATTGTGATCAAGGATGTGTTTTAGGTTCTCAACATATTGGTGAATGTTTGTGCTGTGCTTTCGATATAATAATAGGAGTGTTTTTCTCTTGAGAGTGTTGGTGCTAAAAACAACAAACTTAAGCGAATTCAGAGAAGAAAAGTATTCATGATCTACTATGCTAACTGTGTCTCTGAAACATACCGTTAAACTTGAGTACTTGTCAATACTGTCTTGTCTATATAGTTCAAAAGGATGAAGTTTACTTCTGATGTCATCATCTATGTCAGTTGGTTTAAGTTGTGTTTCTGTGAGTAAAAGCACATCTGAATTGAAAATACTTGCATCATGTTTTATATCAATACTGTGTTTTGGAAGAGATCTGATATTTAGCAGGGTGGTAGTTACAGGTGGATTATTTTCAAACATGTTTTCCAGCTGCTGCTGTAACTCAATGTTTTTTAGAGATGTGTCTCTGAGCCTTTGGTATTCCTTATGTACTCGAGGATCTGCTCTGATATATTTACTTTGAATATTTCCAAGAATGTGCATGCCTGATAAGGAGGTTGCTCGGCTCAGTGCAACATATGCTTGTCCATAATTGAATGATCTTTGTTTGTACAAGTCAAAACTGACAACAGTGTTTTCTAATGTTAATCCCTGAACTTTGTGGACTGTGCATGCCCATCCTAATGTAAGAGGAAATTGTATTCTTTGTACTTCTGGGGATGAGGGCTTACCTGGCCTAATTTTTATTTTAGTTAACACTGGTACAATAGGTACTACATTGTTATGTGTGGCATACAAGTCTGCTGATTTATCTATGGTCATTCTACCAGCCCTCTCATCATCAAATTTCACATAGAGCTTATATGGCTTGTTGGTGATTTGGTCAACAGCAATTGTAACAGTAGTTCCCATTTGACCATTAATAAGTCTGTCTTCGATATCAATATTTATGGTAAGCATTACTCTTGCACCTTCCTTCATATGTATTTCATAATCCAGGCCACCTGTTTCAGAGCGTCCTTTTGTAAGGAATTTGTCAATATCTTGCTTTGTGACTTGAACTGGATATTGATCTACAGATCTCAGCACAAACAGTGGTTTTGGAATGTCTTGCAAAATTTTCATGTTGTGTTGATTAACAGGATCATTTTCAGCCCATATATGTAGGACATTTCTTAGATTATTATCCTGCGATAAGGATATAGGTTTTTGGCGTATTGGAGGCAGCTGATACAAATCACCAACAGCAATGATACTAATTCCTGCAAATACTCTGGAGTTTGTTGTGGCAAAGATTTCTTTTAGTCTTCTGTGTATGTTGAGTAGCATTGTGTTTGATACCATAGATATCTCATCAATAATTATAAGTTCAGCCAGTGATATTCGTAGCTGCGTTCTCTTTTGGTCTCCCAATGCTGGTAGATTATCTCCAGTGTCTTTAGGAATTGATAGGACAGTATGGATGGTTGTAGCATCTATGTTCACAGCTGCAACACCAGTTGGTGCCATCATAAGGACTGTTGGCATTTCTGGATTTGATGGACCATGTCTAAATGTTTTTACTACAGTATGATAAATTGTTCTTATTAAGTGACTTTTGCCTGTGCCACCACCTCCAGTGACAAACAGATATAATGGCTCCATTTCATTTGGTTGTTTGCTATTATTTTGTATCATTTTAGTTTTACACCATGTCAATACAGCGTTAAATGCATGGCGCTGCTTGCTATTGAGAGATCTTACGGATTCACGAAGCAAGTCATCTGAAATATCTGAAGGGTGTGAAAAAGCTACAATTGCATCACATGGTTGATTAGACTGTGCAGATAATGAGTGTGCAAGATGTTCAGGTAATTGCTCATGAAATGATTCATCAAGTAGCACATCACTTTCCAAATCATTTTGTATGTCTGAATTTTCTTGATCATTGAGAGAATCATATGAGCGTAGGTTACCAAGTCCATTATTTCTAAGGAATTCAAGGGCTTCAGACACCGCATCAGCGTTTTTTTCAAACTTTGCTCTGTTACTATCAACAACAGCTTGTACGTTATTTTCATAGAACTTTGATGCATATGTTTGATCAGTGCCAATGAGGTCTGCAAGTTCATCTCTCCATGGAAAATAGAGCATGAGTAAATGATGAAAAAAATTCTCAGGTTCTTTTCTTTTGTTGGGTGTATGAAATCTTACAACAGCTCTGACTTTTCTGCACTTCATAACTTCACTGGTAACTAATAATCTTATCTTATCTGGCAATGATTCTGTGGTACTTGAATTGGTATGTTGTGATTGAGCCACTGCATCAGTAAGAATATCTGGCTGTGAATCACTTGTTTCATCACTTGGAATTTTATAATCCTTGTAATAAGAAGCAGCAAACTCTGCTAAACATAGTTTATCAACAGATACATATGACTTTGGTCTGTTGATATAACGCTCAATAATATTAGACTTGAAGATGTCTGTACTGTCAGCCTCTAATTCGTCAAGGTCATCCTGGCTCTTTGGTATACGCAGTCTGTTCTGTGGAAAGTCTGTGCTTACGTAAAGTGTTTTTGGAAATACTTTCCTTAACCAAAGTTCTGGCATGCATCTGTACACACATTCTTGTGCACTTACTTCTCTGGTAGAGAGGAAAGCAGCACCTATTTTCCTCAGACTGTCTCTTACATTTAAATTAGAATTTCTTGCTTCTTTTGCAGCATTTGTAATAGCCTGAGAACATTCAGTTTCATCCTTTGAAAAATATGAACAGATGTATGTTATACATTTGTAGTGATTAAATACTGGCTGAAGATCTACATTTGCAGCAAATGCTTTGATGCCGGCAATAAAATAGTTGTTGATAAAACAACTGTCTGGTGGTCGTTTGAGATGCAACTCGTAATCTGAATCACCAGAAATAGACAATGCCCAGTAATAATCTTGTTCAGAAACACCAGCACTTGTCAAAATTTGTTCAATGGTTAAATTTGAGTTATACTCAGATTTACCTGGGTCCAAAATTTCGTTAATTCTGGTCTTAACCGTTCTGAGAATGTCAGCTCGTCTGGTAAGTGTGCTAGTTTTCACCTCCTCGCTTAAATCATCTGAGAGAGGCTTTGCTACCATAGTCTTATGTGTGAAAAACTGACCAAAATTGAAACGGCATGGTATGTTTTTGTACTTTCTACATGTTTTAGAATGAGTGTGTTTCTGGTAGGTGGCAACCAACTCATGTACTTTTGAATCAGCATCCTTATTTGGAAGGAAGGCCTGGACATGCTGGTCTACAAATTCTGTGTGGGCTTGTATGTTGTCATATGTAAGTGTTGGACAATCCGAAGTCCAGATTAGCGCATGCAGGTGAGGAGATCCTCTCATCTGAAATTCAATTCTGAGAGCATAATAAATTATCTTACCAATTGGATTGGCATTGGTCATCAATACTTCTTTGAAAAACGTTTCAACCCGGTACTGGAAATGCTTTGCAACAACAACAGGATTTAAATTTAGCATTGAGCACTTGTCATTATATGACAAAGCTTCAACTTGTTCATCAGTCATGTTTATCCCTTGAGTTCGTGCAATAATTTGAAATAGCTCAGGCCATCTAAGATCAGCACAAGATAAAGTCATAAACCAAGTTGGAATGCCAAGCTGCTTGACCATAGCCACCACTTCAAACATAAACTTTTGCCAGTATGGTGGAGAGCCTGGAATCTGCCTCATGAATAAATAAGCTTGGTCTTTGCAAATGAGATTCTGTAAACTCTGTTTGTCTGTTCTTATTGAAGAGGCCGTCATTTGCTGACCACTAATTTTTTTTCATGGCAATATTGATACTATCTGATATTTTCTTTTGTTCGATAATAAACTGCGCAAAAAACAAGTACTCAGGATTTGTTGCAAATCGTCCACTACAATGTAGAAGTCGTGCATTGAAGTATTTTACTGGGCTCAGTTTAATGTTTCTTTCAGCTGTAAAACCAAATCTTCCCTTTGGAAATAAGTTTGGAAATGCTAGCTCTTCACACTGACTGTCTGTCATAAATGATACAGGGTGCTTATTCTCACCTGGTGCTATATTATATATTTCATTCCCCATAGACAAAATGTTTTTATTCCTTTCGTCAATAACAGGATAATCTGGAATTAGAGACTGTAAACAGGTCTCACTGATTGGTAATCTATGTTCATTTAATGGATCATCAATCTCCTCACAAGATTCATCAGTCAAAACATTACTGCAGCTCTCAACACCTGTGAGACCTTTAACATTTGCATCTGAATCCAAATTGTCTTCACATGACTGTAAAGTTATCATTGTTCTGTCAGTGTTTTCTATGTCAATAGTTATGTCTTTATACAATGCATTGTGTGTCTTAAGCCAGTTTAATGCATTAAATAACAACTGTGGCCGCACAGCTTGAAAATAGACATGACCTCTAAATTCTAGTTTCCTTTTTAGTTTCAACATTATTATTCCAGAGCTTGAAGGTGGACGGGGTAGAACTTTACAGGTCTGTTCACAATCAACAGGAACATTGCAAATTGCACCTTTAATCTTTCTTTGTTGGCCTTTTGGCATAACCACAATCTTTTCAAAAACTATTCTCTGTGCTATTAAAATTTGTTCCAGTTTTTCAAGTGTGGAGAGTTCTTGAGGGATTTCATCTAAATACAAATTATTATAGACAGCTTGACATGGGATACTTCCCTTTAAAACCTTGGAATGGCAGGTTTTACAGATGTATTCTTTGCCATCAAACGAGTTTGTATCCATAAAAAGATGCTGGGTTTTATATTTGCTCTTTACTAATATAAAAACTGATTTCCTATAAAGTATTCTATTACAGACTGAACATATATAGTACGGCCCTTCTCTAATTTTCTGTTTAAATATTGTAATATAATGGTCTAAGCTGTGTGTCTGGTTGGCCTTAACTTTTCTTGCCTCTTTCTGCTGTTCTTTTATGTTGGCATCCATGTCATGATACTTATTCTTTGCACTGTCAATTTTCTGTCTTTTAGCTTCTGGTTCCATGTCATGATACTTTTGCTTTGTTTTATAAAGAAGTTCACCTTTTTCTTCATTGTCCATTGATTTGTAATTTTGTCTCTTTTTAGAAAGAAGTTCTTCTTTTTTCTGTGGATCCATCGACTTGTACTTTTCAGCATTATTTGAAAGAAGTTGTTCTTTTTTGTGTGGATCCATTGACCTGTACTTCTCAGCATAATTTGAAAGAAGTTCTTTTTTTTTCTCTGGATCCATTGAGCTGTATTTTTCTCTCCTTCTCTTTGCAATTGATGCATTTTCCGCGGCAGATTTATGTTTTCTTAATATTTGTATCTTTTCCTTGGTAGACAGTTCACATAAACATCTAAGAAACACTATCTCATACTTTGTTTTAAAACGATTAAATTTACTTTGAACAATAGCACAAAACAGATCAATAACAGAATCTACATCTGAAAATACTTGGGGTACATGAGTTGGTTTGACATCGTCATATGCAAAAACATTATAACTTAGCTTCTGCCTTGCACGCCACTGGAAAACACAACTAATGCAGTAGCTTGAAATCCACATCAAAAAGCCTGTACTGCTTTCCTTATTATCTAAAATAACACTCTTAAGATGTTGTTTACTAGGAACCTCATTACCAGAGAGATATCCCTGAGATCTAGCACCACGAACAACTTCAACATAGCCAGTACCTATGTCTATTCTGTCTGGCAAATCAGGAAAAAAAATATGTTTTCCACAGTAATATTTCTGATGAAATGCTTTTCCATTTATAATGATACTATCTACAGTTTCAGATGTCCAATAGTTACAAGACTTTAAAGTTGAAAAGCAAATAGAATAAAAAGATATAGCACAACATTCTTTGCAAGAACAAAGATTAACTTCATTTAACTGCTCATTACAACTCACATCACGATTTTCAACATACACTGAATTATTATTTACACCGTTGCTTTGCATTTCAATAATGTTTATGCCTGTAATCTCGTAAGTATTAGATGTTTGTGTATACAAATTCTGAAAATATTGTACCAAATTCATTAATGAATCTATTTCTATTAATGTACATGTTCCATATGGGTGTGCCATACCTAATAAATCTCTGTTATGAGAATCAAAAACTTTATATCCCCCATTAGGCAGACAGTATATTGCTACCGTATAGATGTCAACTGTTAAAATAAATGCACAATAATTATCAGCAACCAAAGAGTTAATAGCAGCTGACAGTGATGTAACATAAGGAAAGTCTGCAATCGGAGGTGAAACCCTACTTAACAATCCAGTATAACTTTCGCTGTATCTCAACTCATAGTTTGTGTCAGACAAGCTAACCATAACAGGCAAATCTGTCAACAACAGGAGCCTCTGTTTGGCTGATTGTGACAGTGCCGAATACATATTATTCCCAATGTTCATAACTTGAACTAAGTCAGCTGAGGAGGTTATTGAATTTCTGAAGTTAAAAACAAGAGCCGACAAAGACATTGCTACACATTGCGTCCCTGTATTTGTTGTACCAAATACTACCATAGCACCTTGACTGTAGGGTGCAGCAATGGTTTTAGTTGGATCAACAATTCCAGGACCTGGATTTCTTTCGATGTCTGTAGAAAGCAATATTTTGCAGTAATTAGTTCTCTGATTGAGGCTCTTGAAAACAGCAATTCTTTTGTTAGCTTTGTTGTTTCTGGTGGATAGTACATGTGCCTTAGTTGATTCTGCAAGGTTTAGTTTACAATGATTCAAATTCTTTCTCTCATTCATTTTAACATGTTTATTCTTCCAGTTCAGACCAGTTCTGAAGGGGTTCCCTTTACCACAAGAGCAGTTAAAATAATTGGTATAACAATGGATTTTTGAAGACTGCGGGAAAAGTTCTTAATATATTTTTTCGAGCTTGTCTTCTGAATTTTCTGCTCTTTCTAAAAACACGCATAAGTTCTTTGATGGGTATTCTGCTTGGTTCACGTGAACGAACTCGTGAAACCCGCTTCTTAGCATGGAACTTCTCATAACGAGATCCAGAGTTCGACACCAAGCACAATTCGCTACTGAATTTAGCAGGCGTCTTCTCTAAATATTTACCACAAATCTGATCATGATACGTCGAAGTAAGCGCCATGATACCAGATGTTTTACCAGCGAGACAACGAGTGTTTTTTGTCGACCAAAACAAATAATTAGAACCTTGGATATGCTTTGTAATAGTTGTCTTACCTTTCAAAATTCTGATCTCAAACAATTTCCTCAGTTGAGTATTCTCAGGCAAATAATATGATCTTCACAGCAGCAATGATAGGTTAAGTTGTTAAGAAATTGCCAGATAAGTTAATTCAGGTGTATCTCAGTTAATTCTCAGTGATTTCTCTGTAATTTTTGCTTTGAGATAGGCAAGGGTCCTGTCCAAATTAGACGCTCAATAAGCTTACTTTAGTGTGGACCCTTGACCTAACGTGAGGTGGGTTGTTTCAAGTGAATGCGGATTGTTTGTTAGCAATGTAGCGTCGATTTCGGCACTCTCTCTTCAGCATACAATTCTTAAACGTTGCAAAGACTCTGCTGCGGACTAGCTTTGGTAGAGTTTTCGAGGCCACACAGCCGATAAAACGAAAACTCACTGAAAACTGCACACGTACGTAGGCGAATCAAAATGGCCTTCGCGTATTTCAAATCACGTGATAACGCGTCACACATCCGGGGGATATAATGTGAACTCCGCGCGCCCATGTTCGTGGGCTCAAAAACCGTCGTTTGATTTAATTGACATCGATCGGACCAATTGAAGATAATAGATGTATGCTGTGTATAAAAGCAAACGTTTACCTCGATGGGAGAAACAAAAGTTTAACTTCTAAACAAATAAGACCATATTACGGAAACGCATGACATGCGCATGCGCAAAAAACATTTGTCATATTTTTTAATGGACCATAAGAAAAGAAGCAATTTTTCTACAGCAAAAGACGATAAGAACCCGCATATTACCAAGAATTATCTCTTGCACTTAAAGTAATGCGCATCTGTGTAAAGAACGTTTCTATTTATAATTGTTTTTATGAAGAAGGCTACAACAAAGGAAACCAGCGATTCATCGGAACTGTTATTTGAAGATCAACATTAGTGACCATTGGTGTAGTGACAGTGTCCGACATGGAGAAGAGTTACTCCTTTCATTCAGTCATCATTCCTGTTTACCACATTGTTACTATTGAATGTTTATAAACGAAGGCTGTACCACAATGAAGCCAGTGATTCTTCTAACCCTCATATATACGTGAACAACAGCAATGTAGGGTTTGTAAGAGACGCTATCGTGACACTTCAGTAACGCTGTTTTGCCGGAAGAGAGAGTAGTAGTAGGAAGTTACTAAACCGGAAGTGTAAAGGGCAAACCAATGAACCGGAAGTGAACAAGTTAAAATATGCGTGCATAAATTTGCATGCAAAATCTGAACACAAAAAATAACAAGAAAAACGAAGCCGGAATCTTACCTCATGCGCGCTATGCGCATGAGTAACAAGAGGCTACACTAGTAGCCTGTACTCATGCGCTTGCATAAGAAAGTTATACAGTTTATTTTAAATGGGTCACGCATCCCTCCCCCCTCAACGAATTTTGCGTGACACACTAAAGAACACGCTAAAACACGTTTTCTGTACTCGCTTTGAATATTTAATTTATTGATTCCCGATCAAATACACACTCGTCTTTTATTTCCCAAACCGTGACTTCTTTCTGTTACATTTGAAAAGACTACTTTTAAAAGCAATGAAATCAGCAAACGACCGGGCTATTTTTTCAATTTTAGTGAATCTCAATAACAGAATAACGCGACCGTGCACAAAAACTTTTCTCGGTCTAGACTAAAAGTATGACTAATTTTCGAATAAAATACACCAGTTGTATCGGAAATTGCCCTAGAAACTGATCTGGAAATGAAAATTGCAAAACATACACAGACATCTTTGCGTATTAGGCGACGCGTGTGAAGTTAGAACTTCAGGTATAAAATTAAGTCTTGTTTTGTTTACATAATATCAGATGTCATTACGATTGAATTTTAACATGTTTTATAAATATTTCTCCAAAACTAACCAGAACACAGAAAAAGTGAATCACAAATTGATATCAACATAAATTCTCACCAAAAATTATAATTTCTTTTACGGTAAAGTCCCTCGTCTGTTTGAAAATTCTTTAAAACTCTGCTTCTTCGGTTTTGATCGCCCCACACTGATAAAAGCGTATGATTTTCCTCGAAGCAAGATTAGTTGCTAAAAGGTCTCCTTTTTCTCCACTATAGCGGCTTTGGGTATTCCTTAAAGCGTTCTCTTTCCATTTTGAATATTTTAAATGTGAGTTATTAATCCGATGACACGAAACTACGGTTTTAAAAACCAAGCACATGCCGAGCGCGGCAGCCATTTTTGTAGAATGTTGGTGACCCGAGGACCCGGTCACTAAAATATGCGTGCATAAATTTGCATGCAAAATCTGAACAAAAAATAACAAGAAAAACGAAGCCGGAACCTTACCTCATGCGCGCTATGCGCATGAGTAAAAAGTGAAACATTTTAACCTCAACTGAAAAAATATAGAAAGGCCGGCTAAATTTGTTTCTCTCCTCCTAAATTATCACTTCTGTCGTTAACTTTGATTAAATTTATAAGTTTCATTCAAAATTTATTATAATAATGGCTCGAATACTTTGCGGCTACATTTTGCATTCACTTCAAGTGTCGGAAACACAGACCAGTTAGTTACATGATTTAGTAAAACCAGTAACAACCGTCAGGAAACTCTGATATACGGCCTTTTTTTCAACGGTATTAAAGTGCAAAGTAGGCATCGATTTGTATTTTTCAGTACTCAAGCGGACACGCTATTTAATTTGCGTGCGATCTGCTGTGTCTTCTTGTTTTAGAAGGTTAACGCGCTTCTTTGTTAGCGTGCTCACACTATTCCAATAATCCCTATCATCAAATCGTGAACTAACGTGCATGCAGATTCCTTAGCAGATTCCCAAGACATGTAAGCTTATTTTCCAATTGCTGGTTTGCACGTGACGTCACGGCGGCCATGTTGGTGGTCAAGAACAAAAGCGTTTCTCTCCGCTGGGAACTAAACTCTATTTTCATGCAAATTCTGCGACAAAAATTGTATTGTATTGACCACCAACATGGCCGCCTTGTCACGTGGTTGCAAACCAAGAATATGCCTAATACTAGTAGTAATCATAGATTATAGTGCGTCTCCTTATCCCGTGGTACCTCGTCTTGACCTAGTACCTCAGTTTCATGAATTAATTCAGCCACTGTTTAAAGGCGCAATGTCGCGAGATATGTCACGTAGGCAAAAACGTCGGGCCGACATCAAACAAATTTACGCTATCGCCGTGGGATCGGGCAAAATCCTGCCGTGCTGTGTACTCCAAAAGGTCTCAGATTTTTCCGACATATAAATAGTATATTTGTCTTGATTTCGTTTCGGTTATTTCTCCGATTCTGAAATCATACTCTTCAGTACATGTACTAATACCGGAACCGGAAATGAGAAATTTCTGAGAAAGCCTGAAAAAGTGCTCCCGTGATAAACTTCTTGGACACCGCGTAATGGAGCATGAAATCGACGATTAAGTCACGCAACATTCAACGTGAATTTCGCAGGGTTTTTCGGATAAAATTACAACTACCAGTTGCAAGTAAGACACAAGACTGTTGAATATAATTCCTTTATTAGCTAGACAAATTTTAGTCACAAAACTGCGAAATCTTTAGTCGCAAATGCGCCCGATACAGGCGCAATTTCAAGCACTGTAAAGTTAATCTGCGTTCGCCTGGCGCGGCCGGTCAGTGAATTATTGCTACAAGACATACAGCGAATTGCACCGTACCGTTCGAGTACCGTAGAACATCGCGAAGAACGACGTCGGTATTTAGGTGAAAGCTTCCCAAATCAGGCAGAGAACCACTGCAAAATCAAGATAGAACATTCAAAACATACCAGAATGGTAGCGAGGAAAATCCGATAACTTCTTGCTTGATTCCAAAGAGACCCAACAACTTACTTGGTCCGGAGAAGAACCTTCGTCCAATATTTCCACTGCGTACTTTTAGTAGGCATTGAAATATTGAGCCGTACCATTCCAAAATCGGGAAAATATCCGAAACTAAATCAAGACAAATAGATTATTCACATGTGACATTTCGGAACCCCAGCTCCCCAGGATGCTGCCTGATTTCCACGCGCTGGGAATGCTGGATACTGTTGTGACGTTTCAAGATGGCGCAGATTTGGTACCGACACTTTTCTCGATTCATTCCGCCAAGACGACGCGATAAGCAAGCTGGATACTATTGTGACGTTTCAAGATGGCGCAGATTTGGTACCGACACTTTTCTCGATTCGTTCCGGCTAGCCGACAAGATTAGGAAGCGTCTCCTTCGTCGAAGCAAAAATTAGGCGAAACCTCGCGACATAGCCCCTTTAAGTCTTGTGAAATCCGCAGTTTTTTTTCCACTGTGAATCAGGATGGATGAAATCCTGTAAGCAAAGGCTGACATTCGGGCGTTTCTTCTTCGAGCTAATACGGCTGTGGTAGCAGCTGTTGCGTTGACCGTTTTCCAATCCATTTCCTTCTGCTTGCCGATCATTCCAGCGGTCCCCAAAATGCACGAATAATAAATCAGACATTTTTTAGCTGCTTCATCTAATAGTGAACTGTTGGAAAACTTCACTATTTGTTCCGGAGATTTCATGGTTAGAATGGAATTTGAGTGGCAAAACCCCTTAAATTCTCTGTTCACCGCTTTCGTCACTGCTTCGTGCAGATGAGGGAGCGCTTCCTCAACTTTAAAAAGCATGTTGACAAAGTGCTTCCATTTCCGCTGCAAGATGTTTTTTATCAAGCTTGATGCAAGACCGTTTTGGGGCGTTCTAACAGTTACCCTAGATTCCGAAATAAACACTTTGACGGAAGCTTTTTTCTTCGTGACAACTTCGCTTTCCAACGTTGTCAATTCGGCATTTAACTTTTTCTCATTCACCAGATCATCGCAAACATTCTTTACTTTGTCTTCCAATGCGAGAGATCGGCGAGCGGCGAGCGCGGATCGCTTCTTTCTGCTTCCGTCGTCTTCTCCTGTTTTGAACACTTTGCGTTTCTGTGAACCATGAGGTGACTTCGACATTCGCTTGAATCTTTCTTGGTTTTCTTTGTCCAGGTCCAGCTTTTCTTCTTCTTCTTGCGGTTGTTGTTCGACGAATTAAGTGTGCGCTCGGTTCAATTCTTGACGAATGAATGAGACAGCTGGCTCCGCGTTTCTCACTTTGATCGCACATATTCGGCAAACACGAGAGGAAAGCAAGTCACTTTGCATTACTTTAAACCCAAGTTGTTCCAAAATGAAGTTAAGGGAAGGCCTTTCTTCGCCCTTTCGGCAAGAGACATGAAAAATATTTTCCGTGCTAATGTACGATGTCTTCGGCTGCCGTTCTTCGCAAAGTTGACTTGCGGTGTTTTTCGATGGAAAATTTCCATAAACAGTCTTGAAAGAACACTTGCATAAACGACAAAAATCAGACGCTGATGGCTGACAATTTCTTTTTTTCGCCCTGTTCGAAACAGGCTTCTTTGGTGTGGAAGCAAAATGCTTCGATCGATTTTCCCAGGAAAAATTTGACACCGGAGTATCATGTTAAGAAAATGGGCGGAGGTGTCAACGTGTGTCAAAAGGTGAGCTGTCAAAGGGCTTCTGAACTGCTGTATGATCCCAGGGCAGTCTCTCTTTTTCTCGCCTGCTGGCGCCCGCGCTACTCGCGGCTCGCACATCGCGCTAACCCCACTAACCTTAGCGGAAAAAGAGAGACTGCTCGCAGTCTACCGTGGGATCGGGCAAAATGTACTCCGAAAGGTCTCAGATTTTTTCGACATATAAATAGTACATTTGTCTTGATTTCATTACGGTTATTTCTCCGATTCTGAAATCATAATTCTTCAGTACATGTACTAATACTGGAACCGGAAATGAGAAATTTCTGAGAAAGCCTGAAAAAAACTTCTTGGACACCTAATGGAGCATGAAATCGACGTTTAAGTCACGCAACATTCAACGTGAATTTCGCAGGATTTTTCGGATAAAATTACAACTACCAGTTGCAAGTAAGACACAAAACTGTTGAATATAATTCCTTTATTAGCTTGACAAATTTCTAGTCACAAAACTGCGATACAGGTGCAATTTCGAGCACTAGCTGTAAAGTTAATCTGCGTTCGCCTGGCGCGGCCGGTCAGTGTTGCTACAAGACATACAGCAAATTGCACCGTACCGTAGAACATCGCGAAGAACGACGTCGGTATTTAGGTGAAAGCTTCCCAAATCAGGCAGAGAACCACAGCAAAATCAAGATAGAACATTCAAAACATACCAGAATGGTAGCGAGTAAAATCCGATAACTTCTTGCTTGATTCCAAGGAGACCCAACAACTTACTTGGTCCGGAGAAGAACCTTCGTCCAATTTTTCCACTGCGTACTTTTAGTAGGCATTGAAATATTGGGCCGTACGATTTCAAAATCGGGAAAATATCCGAAACTAAATCAAGACAAATAGATTATTCACATGTGACATTTCGGAACCCCAGCTCCCCATGATGATGCCTGATTTCCACGCGCTGGGAATGCTGGATGCTATTGTGACATTTCAAGATGGCGCAGATTTGGTACCGACACTTTTCTCGATTCGTTCCGCCCAGACGACGCGCTAAGCATGCTGGATACTATTGTGACGTTTCAAGATGGCGCAGATTTGGTACCGACACTTTTCTCGATTCGTTCCGCCTAGCCGACAAGATTAGGAAGCGTCTCCTTCGTCGACGCAACAACGATGCCAAAGTATACGCTCCCAGCGTCTTGTTCCACAGAGATCCAGCAACTACGTTGGCCCTGAGAAGAACCTTTGTCCATGTTCAACTGATTTCCAGCGTACTTTTAGACATCACCAAGTCGAACGGATAGCAGAAAAAGCTTGAAAAGCAGTCAATAATGGCGCCGGTCGAAACAGAAACAGCTAAGTCGTGCATCTATGCATGCTAGAGTCGGCTTGTCATCACTTTGTTTTGATTGGATGCCGAAGCTCTCCCGGGACTGCCGACGGTTTCGTAGTGGATCTTCCGCTCTTGATTAGTTCTCAAACAATGTTCATTGTTACTTTCGGAAAACCGAGACAGACAGAAGGACAGAATTCTCGATTCTCGATTCTACACGATTAGTAGACTGCCTGCCGGCAGCAATTAGTCCAAGTAAAGCGAAGGATGACCAAACTTCACAGAAAATTTCAACGGATTACACCGACAAAGTCAACATTGAATAAAACCTTTGACCCGAAGGATTTATTCTACGCTCTGGTGGCTTTCATGGCGCACATTGGTATGTATAATCATCCATTCAATCAGCGACATTTTCACAGGCAAATTTCCCGTCAGAGTTATTTACTCGCTTCCGATTGGTCTAAATAATGAATTTAAATGAGTCTTAAATGGCTTACGCCATAGCTTGCACATGCGCCGAACCGTGAAACCCTCCCTTTAAGCAGAATACATCGCTTTCCCGAATCATTCATGTGTGGCACTCGGGTATATTTTGGGTGCATGCCGCCCGGGTCTACATATTTGGACCCCGTTTTGGGAAGAATTTGCACTCAAAATGATACCCCGTTCTAGAAAAAAGTCAATATTTAATACCCTGTTCTAGAAAAAATGGCTGCTGATAATTTGAAGCTTTCGTGCGTTCGAAATAACTAACGTTTTCAAAGCTCCACCCATTGTTGCTTTTCGACGAACTAACAATCTTAGTAATTTATTAGTAAGCTCCAAACTACGTAATCCTTCACAAAATAACCAACCTTGCGGTTTTTTTCAATGTTACAGCAACTGTTTGACATGTAACTACATAACGGACGGAAACCGAACTCAATCCAACACAATTAAATGGATTGCGTTCGATTGGCTCTGGTAAACCTATACAAAGCAAGCCCAAAGCAAGCCCATCACAGCAGGTTTTTCTTGTGCTTTTTTACAATTTATTCAATAACAGAAAAAAAAAACATTTATAAACTGTCCACGGCAGTTAAGAGAACAGAACAGAACAGAGCAAAGCTATCATTATTCCCGCGGGCGTATTCCCAGTCATGTCCAATATACACCAACTGATTCGGGTCGTCACCCCTTTCAGACGACCCGTCTTACGGAAGTCGGGTCGTGAAGTTCGAAACGGAAGTTAACTACACTTACCGGAAGTCAGCATTGCAGATGGAGTGGGGGTGAAATAAGTTGACGGATCGTGACGACCCGACCAGGTCGTGACGACTCGTCGCAACAACAGTCGACCCTTCTCACGGAAAAGTCAGTTCGTGAGAGACCGAAAAAATAAACAACACGAAACAAACGAGCGTGCTGGGACAAACACCTCATTCTGACTCCACTAACACGAGACATTCAATGTGAAATAGTTTATTTAGGATGAGTCAGTCAGTCATCTGATGAATGTATCTTAATAACATATTCTGTCTATTCTCCTGACCCTTTTAAATTACATTTCACTTACATTATGTTTCAAAAGTTCAGAAAATTGTGCCACGCCAGCTACGAAAAACCACTGAAAAACCACTAAAAACCCGGCACCCTTTAGATGTGGCCAAAAAAAAATGTGGAAACGTATACCCCCCTATAACGAGGCATTTGCACTGGACCTCGGGGGCAGAGGTACTAAAACTGATAACATTACTTGATAATTGTGTAACATTTCATTTCCCAACGTAACATAAATAAAACTTGAACGAAAAAAGGCAACGTTCGAGAAGACTGACCGACGTAGAATGACAAATATCTCCCGCCAAACCCTTAAATAGTCCCGAGATGTCCCATGACGACACGCAAACCTCTATATCGTGCCGTCAGAATAATAATTTCTGACTAGTTCGCTCCTACGTCACTCAGATGTCAGAAATTACATGTTCTAAAAGTGTGAGGCCACAAACACGCTTTTTCACAGGAAAGCAGGCGAAAACGTGACGCCGAACGAACAAACAAGCGCGCCAAAGTAGACATATGATGCCCGATTTAGGGTGTTAGCTCTATTGTACATTGTACACATTCATTGTATTAGGTAAAATTATGTATTCTAATATATTCTATGGTATTGTATTCTATTGTATTGTCGTTCTTTTGTGCTCTAATATTCTATTGTTTTAACAAAAGAATAAGTGTTACCCCTAAATCGCGCATGGTATAAAAGTGGACCGAAAGTGTGGTTGCGTAAGACAACAACACAACATGAACCTTCCTCGTTCTTAAGAGCCAATGTCTGAAATTTTCGAAAATCGGGCGTCACTCACAAAATGTCGGATTTCTTCATATTTTGCCCAAATAATCTCTATAGTAAAGTATTTTCAAAAATAACTTAAAAAATTGTAACGGCGTTTTATTTTTTTCGAAAACGGGCAAAGTTTGAAAAACGGCAAATCGGCGGCCTTTCAGTTGTGAAACTGGCGAAAAATTACACATTTTCATCTCGCTCGTACAGAAAAACGCGATGCCATACATAAATAAAATGTTGCCACAACATAAACACGCTCTTGTTCTTCACACTACTGTTATTTACTTTGGATTACCAGTTGAAATAAGAATATTTCGGTCGTTAGAAGAAACATGATTTCTTCCATTTTAAAAACCAAATTGAACCAATTTCAACGCCGTGGAAACCCAATTGGTACGTTGAGTTTGAAAACAAAATTAAGACGGTCTTGAAGCACAACTTCTGTTGTTTACTGTGGTGAAATATTTCTGGTGGCACTTTAAAAGTGCCCCGTCGAGAGACCAATTGTGAAGGGTAGTTTGACACCAGCAGAACTTGTGACACGAACCTGAGCGCCGCCACTACGCACCAAATGTTTATCGCTAAAAATAGTTCCTTTGAGATAGAGCCTTTTTCAGAATCGTAAAGACTTCAGAAGAACTTTATCTATACTTTGCTAACTAAAAATGATATCTTTTAAGCAGTTTGTTGGGATACGGAGTAGAGACACGAAAATCGATCATGTTGTGCGACCTTACAAATAACAGCGATCAACACTTACCCGCTTTTTCATCAGAAAATTAAACTGACCCGAACCTTGAATTGCGTTTATAATAAAGACAATCCTGCACTCCGATCCATTATATTGCTGTGTTTGGAATATCTGAGCCTTGTAGATCATATCATAGCGTTATTTACTCCAAATTTGTTAAAACAACAGTCGCTAAATGACAGTTCGGAAGTTTCCCACAATGCGTTGCAAAGAGATTGCGTGACGCGTAGCACTGCGTGCTTATGGTATCGGGCAAGGAAAGAACATTTAATAATTGCCGTGGAAAAGTCACAGGAGTAACGTCCGTTTTAGGAAATGTATAAAGACTGTTTCCTTCGTTTTGGTACAATTTTAATTAATGTTCAAATCGTCTTTCAGGTATATTTGGTAGATAAATATACAAGTCATTTATTGGGGGGGGGGGGGGGGGGGGGGGGGGGGTGTCACCCTTTCACTACGCCCCTTGCCGGCTCTTTTGCGATAACACACCGCCTTTATTCTGCTACGAAGTTATGTTTTCAATACTCTTATAAACTAATTTCGATTTTGAGGTGTCAATTGCAATACTGCATTATATTGACGGCTAGTTGGGAGAAAATATATTCCGTATTGGGCGGAGTCGCGAAGCGGCGGAGCCCCGGGGACGGAGCCCAGTACGGAATATATTTTCTTCCAACGCCGTCAAAATAATGCAGTATTAACGCGCGCCTTAAAATCGAAATTAGTTTTGTCTAGATTTTTGAGACGTCAATACGACGTCAGTACTTCCCAAAAATACCTATACGGGTATGTGCCGCCTAACGGGGTCGTAATTTTGGGACTCCTGGTCTAGAACGAACGGGTATCCATTTTAGAGACATTTCCTAGAACGAGGTATAATATTTCAAACGCACGAAAGCTTCATAAGATGGTGAATAAAGAAATTGTAGATCGTGACTTTATCGTCTTTATCTTCTGTTTGAAATCAAAGCTGTTGCTGATTTGTGTGGAAGCAGAATTGTCGTATTTTGATGTATAAGTCGAACAAACAAAGAAATAACTTTTTTAAAAAATGGGCTATTGAAAGTTACGCAATTTCTACGAAATCTAAATTAAATACTGCGCAGGATATTCCAGAAGTGGTGTTGACCTTGGGATTGTCTAGTTACCCGCCCACTTGTACTCCTAACCAGAATCTGACTTTCAACGTCCACAAGGCCGTGGACAATCAGGGATAGGCGGCTGACAGCCCAGCGAGCTTCGAGGCTCTGCCATCCGAGATCGCATATCATTTTCCGTATCATTTTTCTAGAATCAGAGTGTTAAAAATTGACCTATTTTTAGAATGGGGTAACATTTTGAGTGCAAACTCTTTCTAAAACGGGGTCTAAATTTGGAGACCCGGGCGGCACATACCCAGCCAAGACATATCCGAGTACCCCCCCTAGCCTGCGAGCAAGCTCTCGGGGTCGGGACCGGGTTCGCGGTTTGGGAGGGGAGGAGGCCCCCCGAACCCCTTCCTCCCAACCCCTAAGAACGAGAGCCTTGCTCGCAGGCTAGTACCTCCCGGGGGCTGCATCAAAGTGTTTCAACGGCCGTCCGACCTGTAACGCCATCTGTCATTAGGAGCCTGCTCCAGGTCACCGGAGAGGCACACCCCAATGAACCTGGCCAAACAACAGTACGTCACCCTCCTCAGCGAAAGCGTTGCACTTCTTCCTTTCTTTCAAGCTCAGTTAGCAGCTCAAACAAAGGCCAAAGCCTCAAGGCGGGCTGGGCGCTAAAGGAAATGGAACAGCCCTTGCTACCAATTCAATGAAAAGCAGAAGGCCTACCTGGAGGCTAAATTTACCATTGGTCAATCCACAGACAGGAAGGTCGACCCGGATGTAGTTACAAAAGAAATGCGTCGGGTCCGTGCCCGGCAGTGAAGAAAAAAGCGCCATCGTTGGCCCTCCTTGAAGATTTTGAGGATAGTTGCCCTTGTAAAGCTAGAAAATGAAGGGCCAATGTAATGCAAGATTGCTAACCACTTTTACAGTTTTATTTTCTCTTGTAAGAAGATTGAAGAAGCCTTGTGTGATGCATGATTTGTTTTCCGCCTTGAGGCTGTGCAAGAATTGTTTTTCGAGATTATTCCAAACTTTTCTTTCGCTCGCTGTGAACGATTTTTTTTCTCTACTTTTGCTGTGCAGGAATTTATTTACAACAATGGAGTGCATGATTTGCTTTATCATAAACGCAATTCAAGGCTCGGGTTAGTTTAATTTTCTGATGAACTATTAACGGAAAGCGGGTGCAATAGTGGCTAAAAAGAAAAAAATATCTTTGAATTTCACTTTTGTTTTCGAAAATATCTTGTATTGAATGATGTAAAAAGCACTTTCGAGCCTCCCGACGTCAAAAATCAATATAGAAGGCATGCACTCGGACCCCACTAGAGCCTCAAGTTCTACAACTAAAGGACCCCCAGCCCACTTTATTAAGTCCCATTTACACGAGGAATTTTTCCTTGACAAGTTTTCCTTGACAAGGAAAAATTGCTCGTGTAGATGGAGAATAGTGGACAATTTTTCCTTGTCAAGTCAGAAATTTGCTCGTGTAGACGGACAACAAGGAAAATGTGGCAAGGATATTACAGATTTAGGCATTGCGGGCACAACCGAAACTTACCAAGGAAAACTTGCTCGTCGTCTACACAAACAAGGAAACCTTGTTAATGGAAAATTGTACAGGAAAACTTGTTAATCATCTACAGGAGCAATACAAATTGGCAAGTAAACTTGTCAAGGAAAAATTGCTCGTGTAAATGGGGCTTAAATGACACTGACCTCAAACCTTTTCCACGGCAATGTTCTTTCCGTGACCGATACCATAAGCACGCAACAAATTCCAGCGTGCTACGCGTCACGCAATCTCTTTGCAACACATTGTGGGAAACTTCCGAACTGTCATTTAGCGACTGTTGTTTTAACAAATTTGGAGTAAATAACGCTATGATATGATCTACAAGGCTCAGATATTCCAAACACAGCAATATAATGGATCGGAGTGCAGGATTGTCTTTATTATAAACGTAATTAAAGGTTCGGGTCAGTTTAATTTTCTGATGAAAAAGCGGGTAAGTGTTGATCGCTGTTATTTGTAAGGTCGCACAACATGATCGATTTTCGTGTCTCTACTCCGTATCCCAACAAACTGCTTAAAAGATATCATTTTTAGTTAGCAAAGGATAGATAAAGTTCTTCTGAAGTCTTTACGATTCTGAAAAAGGCTCTATCTCAAAGGAACTATTTTTAGCGATAAACATTTTGTGCGTAGTGTCGGCGCTCAGGTTCGTGTCACATAGTTCTCCTAGTGTCAAACTACCCTTCACATTTTGGTCTCTCGACGGGGCACTTTTAAAGTGCCGCCAGAAATTTTTCACCACAGTAAACAGCAGTAGTTGTGCTTCAAGACTGTCTTAATTTTGTTTTCAAACTCAACGTACCAATTGGGTTTCCACGGCGTTTAAATTGGTTCAAATTTGCTAATTTTTAAAATGGAAGAAATCATGTTTCTTCTAACGGCCGAAATATTCTTATTTCAACTGCTAATCCAAAGTAAATAACAGTAGTGTGAAGAACAAGAGCGTGTTTGTGTTGTGGCCACATTTTATTTATGTATGGCATCCCGTTTTTCTGTACGAGCGAGATGAAAATGTGTAATTTTTCGCCAGTTTCACAACTGAAAGGCCGCCGATTTGCCGTTTTTCAAACTTTGCCCGTTTTCGAAAAAAATAAAACGCCGTTACAATTTTTAATGTTATTTTTGAAAATACTTCACTATAGAGATTATTTGGGCAATATATGTAGAAATCCGAAATTTTGTGAGTGACGCCCGATTTTCGAAAATTAAAGACATTGGCTCTTAAAGCATGTGCACGAGAAAGGAAACATATTAAGCGTGTGCTCGGTTCTACACGACCTGTCGTCGTGAAAGTCGACCGGACTCACCGGAATTGCGGTCGCATGAGACAATAACATATGAACAACAACACAACATGAACCTTCTTCGTTCTTAAAGCGTGTGCACGAGAAAGGAAATATATTTAATAAGCGTGTGCGGTACAGGGAAGCAGGCGAAAACGTGACGCCGAACGAATAAACGAGCGTGCGCGGCCAAAGTGGACCGAAAGTGTGGTTGCGTGAAACAACAACACAACATGAACCTTCCTCGTTCTTAAGGCGTGTGCACGAGAAAGGAAATATATTAAGCGTGTGCTCGGCTCTACACGACCCGTCTTCGTGAAAGTCGACGGGACTCACCGGAAGTGTGGTTGCGTGAGACAACACAACCTGAACCTTCCTCGTTTTTAAGGGCCCATTACACGAGAAAGGAAATCAAGCGTTACTCGGTTCGACACGACCTATCTTTGTGACAGTCGATCGTACTCACCGGATATGTGGTCACATGAGACAATAACACATGAACTTTCCTTAGGTGAACCGGAATGGGCTATATTTTAGCGCGTGCTCTGTTCGACACGGCCTGTGCCTCCCGCTTTCGGTCACGTGATAGAGTTGTGTTGTGAGTTCGAGTTTTGTGAAGCGTGCACGTTGTTCTGAAGTGTAAAGGGGAGTAATTCGTCATCAAATCTGTTTTGTTCGAACCATCGAGTTGTGTTGAACGTCATCCCATCGACATTTGGTTCTTTATGCGCCGGATATCCAGTATGGTTGCCGAAAAGTAGCAAAATTCGATAAAAAATATTTTCATTCGATAAATGGTATATTTTTATTCATAAAAAATATTTTCATTCGATAAATGGTATATTTTTATTCGTTAAAAATATTTTCATTCAATAAATGGTATATCTTTGTTCGTTAAAAATATTTTCATTCGATAAATGGTATATTTTTATTCATTAAAAATATTTTCATTCGATATATGGTATATTTTTATTCGTTAAAAATATTTTCATTCAATAAATGGTATATCTTTGTTCGTTAAAAATATTTTCATTCGATAAATGGTATATTTTTATTCGTTAAAAATATATCTGTTCCATATTTTTTTCAACAGTATCCCATGACCCCATGCTCCGATTTTCATTTCATAAAAATATTTTCATTCGATAAAAAAATATATTCATTCGATAAAAAAATAAATTCATTCGCTAAAGCCACGTGACCTCAGAAGACATGGTCACTAAGCATTTACGGCACCATTATTTCATTCGTGAAGCCAAAATCCTTCCATCTTTTCTAATGGCAACAAATCTTGACCTAGAGGCAACTACTAGGCACTTTTTTCTATCCTTGCTGAAAATATACTGGATAGATGCGAACACAGTGTCAGAAATATAAACTTTGATTTCCACTCAGCGGCGCTGCTTTTCAATTGTCTTGACAGGGTACTCTCCGTTCTGCGAAATGTCCATGATCAGAGTAAGGATCTATGTTGTAGAAATAGTTTACTAAAGCGCTGTGATTGTTTTTCTGAAATACACCAGTTCTTATGCGAAGATGACCGGAACAGGCAGAAGAACAGTAAGTCTTGTTGATTTAGGTCGCGTAACGTTGCCCATACATCGGAACCTGGAAGACCGAAGTTTGTCACTGCAGAGGAACTTCTTGAAAATCTTAGAAGCCTAGGGGGCACATGGAATCAGATTGCTCGGATGCTTCGGGTATCGAGATGGACCATCTATCGTACAGTTGAAGAGTATGGATTGAGCTGCAGTAGGTGGTCAAACATAAGCGATGACCAACTCGACAAGGTTATTCGTGGGTTTATATCTCGACCTGGAACGACAACTGGACAGTCCTATATGATTGGATATATACGACCTCGGGGCCTTTTCGTACAGCGTGAACGGGTCCGTGCAGCAATCAACAGGGTTGACCCTGATAACACTGCTCTTAGATGGGCACCGGTAATAACAAGGAGGGTATACAGTGTGCCTTGGCCGAACTCGTTATGGCACATAGATGGACATCACAGTCTAATACGATAGGGATTTGTAATTCATGGCGGTATAGATAGCTTTTCAAAAATGATTACATTTTTAAGATGTTCAACCAACAATCGGGCTGATACAGTTATGTCAGCCTTTCAGAGGGCAGTGCAACAGTTTGGCGTGCCTTCTCGAGTAAGAGCTAGGTGATCATGGTGGCGAAAATGTAGAGGTTGCAAGATGGTCCATCACGATACCCGAAGCATCTGAGCAAACCCTAGGCTTCTAAGATTTTCAAGAAGTTCCTCTGCAATGACAAACTGTGGTCTTCCAGGTTCCGATGTATGGGCAACGTTACGCGATCCTAAATCAACAAGACTTACTGTTCTTCTGCCTATTTCGGTCATCCTCTCGCACCAAAACTGATTTTTTTCAGAAAAATAATCTCAGAGCGCCAGTAAACTGTTTCTACAACATAGATCCTCACTCTGATCAAGGACATTTCGCAGAACGGAGAGTACCCTGTCAAGACAATTGAAAAGCAGCGCCGCTGAGTGGAAATCTAAGTTTATATTACTGACACTGTGTTCGCATCTATCCAGTATATTTCCGGCAAATATAAAAAAATCGTGCCAAGTAGTTGCCTCTAGGTCAAGATTTGTTGCCATAAGACCGGCTAAGATAGAAGGATTTTGGCTTCACGAATGAAATAATGGTGCCGTAAATGCTTAGTGACCATGCCTTTTGAGGTCACGTGGCTTTATCGAATAAAAATATTTTTTTATCAAATGAATATTTTTTTTTATCGAATGAAAATATTTTTTTTGTCGAATGAAAATATTTTTATGAAATGAAAATCGGAGCATGGGGTCATGGGATACTGTTGAAAAAAATATGGAACAGATATATTATTAACGAACAAAGATATACCATTTATCGAATGAAAATATTTTTAACGAATAAAAATATACCATTTATCGAATGAAAATATTTTTAACGAACAAAGATATACCATTTATTGAATGAAAATATTTTTAACGAATAAAAATATACCATATATCGAATGAAAATATTTTTAATGAATAAAAATATACCATTTATCGAATGAAAATATTTTTAACGAACAAAGATATACCATTTATTGAATGAAAATATTTTTAACGAATAAAAATATACCATTTATCGAATGAAAATATTTTTAATGAATAAAAATATACCATTTATCGAATGAAAATATTTTTTATCGAATTTTGCTACTTTTCGGCAACCATAGTCCTTTTGCGGCGATTTCATTACTTTTGGTCACGCGCCTGTGTAATATAATACCGAAACTCCCGTATGTAAACAAAAACAAAGGTGTGGCTGACTAGGGTCCTTTTCGATGTATTGCGGGCAAAATTAATTTTTGTCGCTTTAAAATTTGTATTCTTACGCATAACAATGATGCCCAACATCGATGTAAAAACCGATGTATCGTGGACAAAACACTGATGGATTTAACAAAACGATGGTGTAATTTAAAGTACATACAGAGGCACACAACATCAAACAGTATTGACTGAAACGTTAAGAGGACAGTGCCCCGGCTAGGGACAGATAAGTTAGGTAAAACACGTTAAGAAAGACTTACCATTATGACAATTAATTCTTTAGTTTTTAGTAATTTATATCATTGTTCTTCCATTTGGTCAAACACTACTGATACCAATATAGGTCATTACACTATTTTTTTTATATATAAGAACCTTTTTTATAAGAATATTGAGGCTGAGATTGGCCAGAATTTTAAGAACGTGCCAAGAAAGTGCCGAGAACGTGCCCAGGCTTAGATTTAGTAAAGAACGAGTCTATTTACCATGTTAACAATGAGCTAAAAACTGAAAAACATATACAAATCTTTCTCCATTTTAAAATACTGAAGCATGTGTAATTACTGAAATACTGTATCACTTATCCTAAGAACGTGCTAAGAACGTTTTCAGGCTCATGGTCACTTGCAATTGCATATTCGCGATGCCATCTTGACTTTTAAATGTATGACAGGCATGGCTTCATGTTAGAGGTAAGATAAGCGGGCGGATAACAAAAGGTTCTAAACTACTGAAGATTATACCATGCGCGATTTAGGGGTAACACTTATTCTTTTGTTAAAACAATAGAATATTAGAGCACAAAAGAACGACAATACAATAGAATACAATACCATAGAATATATTAGAATACATAATTTTACCTAATACAATGAATGTGTACAATGTACAATAGAGCTAACACCCTAAATCGGGCATCATATGCTGAAGATACCACTTCTTAACTAGTAATTACGCCAAGCGTTGAACGAGTTATAGCAGACTGGGAGAAACATGCAAATTTTCACTTGGTCGATCAGCTGTAAACATTGAGCCTGTGATATGTAATGGTCACCTGCCTTACCCATG
>JAJLRJ010000014.1:12320508-12438008 GCA_024195265.1 Dendrophyllia cribrosa
GAGCATCATTCCTGTAAGCGGACAGCTCTGTTGACTTACGGCCACCTTGACAAAACCCCGTTTAAATTCTCCTCTTACGAGCATCATTTCTGTAAGCGGACAGCTCTACTTACGGCCGCCTTGATAAAACCCTGTTTGAATTCTCCTCTTACGAGCATCATTCCTGTAAACGGACAGACAGCTCTAATTACGGCCGCCTTGACAAAACCTCGTTTGAATTCTTCTCTTATGAGAATCATTTCTGTAAGCGGACAGCTCTACTTACGGCCACCTTGACGAAAACCCGTTTCATTTCTCTTCTTACGAGCATCATTCCTGTAAGCGGACAGCTTGACAAAACCACGTTTGAATTCGTCTCTTACGAGCATCATTCCTGTAAGCGGACAGCTCTACTCACGGCCGCCTTGACAAAACCCCGTTTAAATTCTCTTCTTACGAGCGTCATTCCCGTAAGTGGCCAGCTCCAGTTACGGACACTATTTCTGCCTCCCGAGGGTGTCCGCTTACGGGAGCGTCGACTGTATACATGTTACAACTAGGAGGGGAGACGAAGACACACTGTTATTACACGTGCCGGTACAGAACTTGTATGGATCCAAACTGAACTAGTTAGTGTAAGTAGTTGGATCTGTTATAAGATTTACACAGTTGCATTTTTTTACAGAAAAGATGAAATATAGAAGCACACGAGGGAAAGTGCAAGCTACATCATTTGAAGAAGTACTCTTCAGTGGATATGCCAACGATGGCGGATTATTTATGCCTGAAAACATTCCAGTTGTGGATAAAACCACCCTGGAGAGATGGAAAGCACTGTCATATTTGGAGCTTACCAAGGAAGTCATGTCTCTGTTTATTCCTCCAGAAGAAATCACCTCTGAAGACTTGAATGGTACTCAAGCTAGTGAATATTTTTAAAAGAAAACAATGGGATTACATTTTTGGAAAAAGGGACATTTAGCTGTGGCTTAAACACATCTTTCTTAAATTTAATTTCTAGTAATTTACCTATCTATTTTGTCTCACCCTGGTGAAATTCTTTGAATCTGCCGGCAAACATTTTATGTTGATCTTTATCTCTAGTCCTATCAAAAATCTACAAGGATCTTGCAGAAAATATGCACAGAGCAGGAAGGATTGATACAGAAGGATCTTGTACAGATCTTATGTGGATCTTGTTGAAGATCTTATATAGCATTTTAAAGTGCTACTATGATCAAAAATTAATGTCACGTATGAAACAAAAACGCCTTCCTTACAGCTTATCAGATGTCACTGTACCTTTCTAGGTCAATTAAATTAAGTTAGGGCCCCGCAAAGTGAAAATATTGAACTTAGAAAGTAGTGTTTTTCGAGTCCGCCATTACGGATTTATGTTCCAGTGAGCCCGCGTTATAACAGGGATTGGAGTTGCGGTAATTCATTCAAATCTATATTGTTTTTATGTTGTGACGTCATTTTCTCAAGTCGCTGATCCGATGGCTTCGTTCACTCACTAGTTCGGGGCTTCTAGAGACCCTTTTAGCGACGAATTTCAAAGTTGTAGTGACAACAGTTATTCAGAAAGCTTGTCTGGATCGTCTTCACACGATATAGGCAATGAAAAAGAAGAAATCGTCAATTGCGATGACTCTGTAGAGCCAGTTCCGACTGAAGAAGAGGCAGCCGAAAACTTGAACAGCTAGCTATAATTTGTAGCTCTAGGAGTCTTCTAGAGGCCAACGAGGAGGAAGAGCAGGCTTTGCTGATTCTTTTTTCTGGCGAGGAAGACACCAACTATTGGTATGTAGATGAATTGTTTGCTGTGTTCTCGGAGACTTATTGAAGCCGAAGCCAGTTTACCTTGAGGTTAACTACAGACTTTCGCAAGTTTTGTCTTGATGTTTTATAACTTCACAGTGGCGCAATAAGGAAAGTGTACAGTATAGTTTCAGTTCCGAATGAGCTTATTGTTCTTTTTTACCATCGAAAATGCACTGCTGTTTATAAGTGAGAATCTAAATGAAAGCTGTGCACAATGGCGTCAATTTCAGCTCATCGTTCTGTTCTAATTGATACCAAGTTTCCTCTCCATTTCATATAGGCACAAATTTATCAAACCTGATATCATTTCCTGTAAAGGGAGTTTAGAATAACGCTCTCTAATCCTGGGTAATTGCAAGTTCATTGTAGCTATGTTTGAAAACATTAATTCATTTTATGGAATTTACTACAAACATTGTGTGGAGCCACGGTGGTCTAGTGGTTAGTGCGTCGGGCTTTCAACCTGAAGGTTGATGGTTCGAAGCCTGGTCTCTGCCGTCGTGTTGTTTCCTTAGACAAGAAACTTTACTCCACACTGTCTCTCTCCACCCAGGTGTATAAATGGGTACCGGCGACAAAAAAAATGCTGGGGGTAACCCTGCGATGGACTAGCATCCCATCCAGGGGGGAGTAGCAATATTCCTAGTCGCTTCATGCTACAGTAACCGGGTTTAAGCTCCGGCCGTTGTGAGCCTTCTGGCTCGTGTGCGCGACTTTACTTTTACTTACATTGTATTACAATATTAATAAATTATTATTACTGTATTTTATTGTGCAAACCTACATTTATAACAACAATCCATGTTAGTGTTCCTTCTGAGTTTGGCTTACCAAAAGCGGTTTCTATATATGTGTAAACAAGAACAATAAAAATGTCATTTCCCATCTAAGATAAAAGAACTTTAAGGCAACAACTCTGCAAACCATATTAATATAGAGGATGTGATTGCTTGCACAGTGGCAGTATTGTTGGCATTAAAAAGAATGGAAAATACCAACTTAGCTTGCCAGTTCCTATCCCTTTAGTTTAATACATGTAGCTTCACCACTCAAACTATGTCCACCCACAAACACCATATGGCAAGGTCGAACGACAAGTCCAAATAAACACATTTGTATACACTCAAAAACATCCTCTGTAATTTTCATTTCTTTAGGTTCCTGAGATCTGTGGCACATCACCAATCTGTGCATCAGGCAAACCTTCCCAAATTCTGATGAGGAGCACACTTACTACAAAGAAGAAGGGGGGGGGGGGGAGGACTAAATGTTTCAAAAAAACATTTCTTTGACCTTCAAAACAAAGGTTTTATCAATACATTGTATTTATTATATCCAGATGTGAATAAGTACAGTTATCAATGAGAAAATAAATGTGCAAGACAACAACAATTTGCAATGAGATGTTTTCTATGTACACAAGCTATGTAAGGTGGCTCACATCAGGTTTCCAGTTTCACACCACTGGATTTTTTGATGAAAATTTATTTGGCTATACAGTCAACTCTCACTTAACGGACACCTCTATAAAAGGGACACCTGGTGTTGGTCGGTGCTGTTCAGTTTTTCAGTCATTTTACTGTAACTAAGCTCTCTATAAGATAGATACCTCTCTAAGATGGACAGTTGGGGCCAGTCCTGACTGTGTCTGTCTTAGAGAGAGTTGACTGTATTTTCTGGTAACAGCCATCCACATATTGTAGGCAATTTTGGTATCTGGGCCTTGAATGATAACAGTCATGTCCAACTTCCACTGAACCCAAAAATGTTTTACATGCTGCTATTAACTGTTACCATAGCAACAGTAGCCAAATCAGTGAGACTGACTAATTATCTTCTGGGACTTATGGTATGAAAGTTTACCCAGTAACCCCCATTTTTCTTATCGTATTATTCTATGTCACCTGAGTAAAAGTATGTGTTTACAAAGTAATATACATTAAAAACAATATTCTTTGGAGCAGATTGTGTAAGTTTGTTATTCAGATTATTGTGCAATTGTTGGAAATCTGCTCCCAATTGTTTTTGTTAATTTGTAAACTTTTTCTTATTCTAATGCATAGTCAAATACATGTATTCAGCCTGGCCCAAGCAAGTCTCTCTGATTTTGATACACTATTGTATGGTAACAGTTGATACATTCATTGTTGGGTGCAGTGAGGGTTGGGAAAATGCATGAACGTACCAAAATGTAGTAAACATGAAAACTGTTGTAAGCAACCTTCAATTTTTTCTTGGTTATTCTTCAGTATTTATACTTAAAAATGTAGAGTCAATGTCATGTATAACAACAACAACAACAAATTTATTAGTAGACAAAATGTGTTTATACATTGTTGATGTACATATTTCCTGACAAGAAATAGGTCAAAATATCATTTTCTTTTGAGACTTAGATTGAAACGGTGGAAGATACAAACTTGCTCTTTTGTTTCTATTATCAAGACATACTCAGAGTGTTGCATGCAAGATTTAAGTCACTTGCTTCAATTCCATGAGGTCCAAAAGTCTGTCCCCCACAACCCTTATAAAGTTCTGACTGAAAATGTCATTCTGTTTTCAAGTCTCAGAGGTGACAGACACAGACTTCCCCTGTGGTTTCCTACACATGCACATGCTCATCTGCATTCTAGAAGTTTTCATGTGATTTCGTTGAATTCTCACTGTTTCTGGTCCAAAAAGCTATGTTGATGCAAATGAGGTAACAAGAAATTATATCAAAATGTCATTCTCTTTTCAGACCAGAATTGCAAGCGGTGAAATATACAGACTTGCCCTTTCGTTTCGATTGTCTAGACATACTCAGAGTGTTCCATGCAAGATTTCAATTCATATGCTTCTATTCTTGGCTTATGAGGTCCAAAAAACCCATAAAAAGGGTCTGACTGAAAATGATATGTTTGCACATTTAAAGTCTCAGAGAATCTGCTGTCCTCGATGTCCTTTTAAATCATCCTTTTTAAAACTACCAGGATTCAGTATTAGGGTGGAGTGGGGGGAGGAGGGGAGGGAGTAGCCCAGTCATAGGCGACTGAAAGTCAAACAACATAAAAATTAAAAGGCTAATCGAGGCGGGGGAAAGATTAATACAAACTTAGGCTTAAGTTAAGTTAATAAAAGCTTTCACGCTTACATTATTTATTCGTTTAATCAGGGTTTGGTACTTGAGAAACACGATATAAAAAAGTGTATTGTGACTACTTTTTGTATGAGTGTAAAGCAAGCTAGCGAGAAATCACCAGATAAAAACAATCAGTAAGCTTTATAATATGAGAATATTCACACACTTTGCGCGCACCTTTTGTCGCTTCTTCTTCTTCTTAATGCAGATTTTTTTCAGATTTACAATCTGTTGATCGCTCCCCTTTTTCCATATGCTAGGCATGGGTTGAAAGCCCGAGTAAAACGGTTTTCCTCGATGTGAATCGAGAAAATACAAACAAAACGTGTCCTTGGTGAGGATGGAAATTCTTCCCCTTGGTTCTAACAATCAATCGTTTTATCGATCCGGCTCGCATGCAGCGCGATCCCGGCCGCTCTGTCAGTCTCATTGCTGCACTCCTGTACAACACAACGACTTCCCATCATTAAAATGAAGAAAGACTTCGAAAACAGGAGAGCATCGAAGTGGATGAAATCGTATGAGAAATTGACTTGAGAAAATGACGTCACTTGATTTCCCCGCGAATTCCAAGTGACCAGGCCTCTTCCGTTGGTAACCAGGCCGCAGGAACATGGCGGTTCAATGGCGGATGAAAATTATCGGAGTTTGAGCGCAAAAAAAAACCACTTTCCTTCATCGCATGAGGATATACTTTGGAAATCATGTACTTTAGGAAGTTAACTACTAATTACGCGAAAATTAAAGGTATTCGACAATTTGATCATAGTAGCACTTTAAGGATCTTGCAGAAATATTGCTCTATGGAGGATACTGCACAGGACCTTGCACACATCTCGAAGGATCCTGAAAGATTTTGCACAAATCCTCGAGGCTTGCAAATATTTTGCATGGTGGTCAGTACAAGATCATTGTAATATCTCATCAAATCCTTGAAAATATTCATAACGATCCTTGCAAATATCTTTAAGAATCGTGGAAGAATCTAAGGATATTTGACAGGTTTGTTTTGTTTGATGACACAGAGCATTGAGAAACATGTTGCCAGGAACATGTTACAGCAATGCATTGCAAAACGTAAAACCAAGTTATAGTTTCACAATGATTGAGCCAAGGAAAGATTTTTATTGCAAGTTATGTTAACTAGGAAATGTTTCGTGAACTTGTGTTGCAACAAAATTGCAAGACAACTTGCACGAAACATCGTGTAGTGTAGTGTAGCAGAGCCTTCAGGTGGCTCAGATTGATTGTAGCTCCTGTTTAACTCTTATTATTATTGGCAGATATTATCAACAAAGCATTCTCAGAATTTAGACATAAAGACCTTGTTTCCATGGCAAAAGTCAACAATTTTCATGTCCTGGAACTATTTCATGGCAAAACACTAGCATTTAAGGACTATGCCCTCGCCAGCGTCGGCATGTTCATGGATTATTATTTGAAGAAAAGAAAGAAGCACACAGTTGTCCTTGTGGTAACATCTGGAGACACGGGCAGTGCGGCCATCGAAAGTGTACGCAGATCAGACTGGGTCGACATCATAGTGCTGTTTCCTAAAGGACGCTGCAATCAAATTCAAGAGTTACAAATGACAACAGTTATGG
Source organism: Dendrophyllia cribrosa (assembly GCA_024195265.1). Classification (NCBI taxonomy): domain Eukaryota; kingdom Metazoa; phylum Cnidaria; class Anthozoa; order Scleractinia; family Dendrophylliidae; genus Dendrophyllia; species Dendrophyllia cribrosa. The sequence continues at coordinate 12,327,037 of JAJLRJ010000014.1, forward strand.
ATGTAAATGTTCATGTTGTCAGCGGAGAAGGAACATCAGATGACTTGGATAAACCAGTGAAAAATTGTTTTTCCGATCACATGTTTGCAGAAGCCAATAATCTGTCTTCAATCAATTCCATCAACTGGTGTCGCATAATGGCCCAACTTGTGCATTTTTTCTATGCTTATTTTCAAGCCTGCACAGAAGTCGGGGAAACTGTAAAGTTTATAATACCAACAGGAGCCCTTGGACATTGTACAGGTAAACACTTTCTACAATGTTGTAATTAAATGATTTTATCAACATCTGCATATAGTAAGACTCGCTCTATTGCCCTTGTCCTTGTGAGCGAGAGTGACTGAGAGAGAATCTTGAGATAAGGGTGGCAATGCTTATGGTCTAAGTACGAGAACATACCTTGTACAATTATGGTTGAAATTTATTGTTCTAATGCTTGTCATCTGCAGCTGGCTCGGTGGTGCATAAAATGGGTCTCTCTGTGGAACTAGTTTGTGCTGTCAATGAGAATGACATTGTTCACCGTGCTATCTCCAATGGGGACTTTACGTTGTCGGAAAATGTTCTGCACACCTGGTCATGTGCTATGGATATTCAGGTGATCATTTTTTCAATACTAACCTCTCTCTCATATATACTTTCACATATACAGCAAAATTGGTGTTTGCCGCTGTGAAGGGTATGGTATTCAAAGCAGTTTAGTCTGTGATAGGGTATAGTAATCAGAGAGTTTCATTTACAGAGAAGCTGATCAGTGGTATGAAAATCAGCAAAGTTTCTGAAAAAAGCAAGCCTAGTATAGGGTGTGGAATTCTGGTTTCTAGTCTAGAATAGGGTTGCAAAATGCAGCTGAACATGGTCTGTTATAGGGTAAGGGTTTCAGAGTCCCAGCGGCACACCATCGCCCAAAAAAATATACAGAGTACCCCCCCCCCCCCCCCCACCCCCCGGAGTGCTAGCCGTTTGAAAATTGGAGGATATTTCTTCGTGTATCTCGTTCAATTTCCAACTTATTCCTCTTTTTTTTTTTTAGTGCCCACTGTTACTTAATATGTCACCTTTCCTTTCACTTTGTAATACCGGGACTTCTTATTTCCCAAGCTTGGTAACTTTGGTTACCAGTAACGTAGATATCAACAATCTTCGCCGACAGTACACGGGCACGGTTTAAACCCTTTCTTGAACCGGAGATTAGTGTACCTAAAGCTACTTGACGGAATTGCTTAATAATGTCCTTGCAGTAATAACCAAACATAAACAGAGTCAATGCAAGTTAGCCAGTTAGAAACTTGAACCAGGCAGGGACTAACTAACATTTTGATGGCCTGATTTTTGTTCTTACGTATACGTCTGTACAGACTTGCGACCATTTGTAAGTCCATTTGAAGAATCCAAATCGCAGGTCACAACGTCGTTACCAGGATCTTTGGATTTTTACCATGCAAGATGGCTGACACTTTCGCAGCGTTACAGCGATCGTTGCAAAATGTCGAACCGAGTTCTACTTCTCGAAACGGATGCGGCAACGGAAATGTTGCAAAAAATGTGCAATGCATGCAGACGAATGTTCGTGCAACTTGTGTCACAAACGAGGAATCTTGGTACTTTAACTGAGTACCAAATAGTCACTCCCTCAAAGGGACGAGTTTGCGATGGTTGATTCACGGAAGATTACTTTTTAAAAAGTGCTCCTATGATCAGAATTTTGCTTTCCCCTTTCTCTTCAGTTTTGGAAAGTAGAAGTGCTGAATAGTTCCCATACCACATTTTTAAGTACGAATTCGAACGGGAAGACCAGTTATTTGAAACGTAAAGTTCAACTTCGGCTTGCCGCCATTACTTGATTCAAATGGCAAAAAAGATTGGATAACATCATGCTTCCCGGGTGCTGCTTCATTGTATGGAAAAGCTGATGTTGCATAGACAAGGCCTTTTTTATTTTAGTGGTTCTAGGACCTGCTTTACAGCGAATATGTTTTTGTGAACATGCAAGCAGATACTCACTAGCCTGCGATACTCACTAGCCTGCACACAGACATCTCCTATTTCCTTCGCTTCACACGGAAGCAAATGAAATAGGACACGTCTGCAAGCAGGCTAGATACTCACACGTGAGACCGCTTCATAAAATAATTGCAAACTCGAGTTTTGCGAACTGAGTATCGGCGCCGGGTTGTCAGCCAGTTATTTGTGGGCTCAATAAGGTTATATCGTTCTAAACTATAGCGATTTGTGCAATTATTAACCCATTGAATGAACCCATTGAACGAATTAAATTAACAAAAAATCGAAAAGAAAAACAAAAATTGTCGTCGAAGTAGCACTAAAATAGTATTTGTCTCAGTCGTTAATTTCTGCGTAATGATATTTTTAGGTCCCGTATAATTTCGAGCGTCTGTTACTGCTCTTCTCTGACATGAACTACACTCTTGTCGACTCCTTGATGCAAGAATTCGAGCAAAAAAGCTCATTAAAGGTACCTGAAGACTTGAGAGAAAAGGTAAATATGCACATTGAAGTGCGTTATTTGTTGTTCTTTCTTTTTTGGATTACTACACTATGAGTATCAAGTACTTTGTTTTTAATTGCTAGACTCGCATTATCAATTTTCCTTCTTAATCCGCATTCATTTGTTTAGTCTTCGTTTTGTATTGTTTATTATTTTTTTATTATTCCCTTTAATCTTATGAGTTGACCGTTCTTTTTAGTGCATATTTTAAAAGTTGTAATTACATGTTTAGAGCAGTTTTCAATTGAGTGTCGAAAGTAATTACACAATCATTGTGAAATTGAATTGCTTTGGTTTTGCATTGCTACGCTTTGTGATTGGCTAAAATATCTCGTGCCACTTTCTCGACCAATCAGAAGTAAAACCAAAACCAATCGTGACTTGCTCGCACGCGTTTTCCCGCGCTTGGCGCCGCCGACATAAAATAAAATGAAATAAATAAATAAATAAATATCCTTTATTTACCCTCGGCAGTGTTTATAGCACAAGTGCTAGTGGGACCGTGCATTCAAATTAAACATAACATTTTTAAAAATCCCAACTGGCAGGAGGCAAACCAGTTGGCTATTTTACAAGCGTGGCCGAGGAGTTGAACTCGGGTCTACCGTGAAACAACTCCATTTAGTGGTCAGAGCGGGACTTGAAACTGGGACTTCCGGATTTTAAGTCCGGCGCCCTAACCACTCGACCACGCTGTAATTGCTTCGAGCTATGATTGGTTCATTGGATTGTTTACGACTGCTGTGATTGGTCAGAGTAATTACTTTGGTTTTGGTTTTACGACACTCAATTGAAAACTGCTCTATTAATTGACTTTATATTCTACTTTTGAAACTTCACTATTACACTTCAACTGATACTGGACTGTTTGTTTACCAACAATGTGTACTTAAGTTAGCTATGTTTGCAGATGTGCGGGGTTATTTCCTCTGCTTCTGCGTCATGTGACCAAACATTACAAACCATGAAGGAATGTTGGAGTGAGAACCAGTACCTCCTCTGTCCACACACGGCTGTTGGAGTTACAGTGGTCTGGGACCAAAGGTAAAAGTGACCTGTTAAATACAGAATTGACTGTCAAATCACATGAATCAATTTGGTTACAGTCGAACCCCTTGTAAGCAACTACTCCCCCCTTATTTACGAGTCTTTGAGCTTAAAACGGCGGCCTTTCCCATCGATCTACCAATGTTAACTTGGATCAGATACGTTTCAAGAAAAAACCCTGCAAAGTAGAGCAAGGCAAAGGAGCAATCGATCAATCTTTTGATACCTCTTTTACAATTACTGGTCCGATTTCTGCCAAGAAAATGCTTGAAACATGCCTGCCCATACCTTTTATAGGCTATGAGTATCTTGTACTTGGGTTGTGTTCTGAACCATTTGCCGTTAATCCTCTTTTAACCCCCGATAAAGTAGGATCGCAACCGTGGACAGCCGTTTCGTTGTTATTGCAACTCATCAGCACGGTGTAGCGAACTAAATTTCGCCAGCAAGAAGTCAGCGCAAATAGATTTCACAATGACCCGTTCACAATATCAGGTTCCGTACTATGTACTCACTTGTCACTCGAATCACGCGCTGCCATGGACGTCTATCCACATTCAGGAAGTTCGGATCACATCGCGTGTCGCTAAATTATAATAATCTCCCCACCCCCTCCCTCAAACACTCCCCACAGGGGGCTTAAAAGAGGATTTACGGTAGGTACTGTTTTCCTTGCAAGCAGTCCAGCTTCGTAAATCTTTTATGTTCCAATGTGCTTTAATTTCTAATTGTCGTTTTCTCAGGCATACCTCTGAGCTCAAGACTCCCACTGTTTGCATAGCTACTGCCAGTCCTGCTAAATTCCCGGAGGCCGTGAAGGCAGCCGGGATAGAAATGCCACTGAGCCCTCAGGTAGCTCACCTACTCACCAGACCTACCCGGTATACAGAAATGAAAAGAGGGGAAGACTGGGACCAAATGCTAAGAGCCATTGTAACTGAGATTTCCAAGAAACGCTCCAAACCTTAAAACCCTTTTTTAACTATCTGGGTTCGAGACTAACGTTTCAGCTTACTAGCCTAGTGGCTAGTATTACACTAGCCAAAATTGTACAGGGGGTGGGGAGTGGGCGGGGGGGGGGGGGGGGGGGGGGAGACAATAACATGTGTCACACTGATTAAGAAAAAAAAAACTCCAAGACTTGGAAACACAGCTTGATCATATTTTTTAGTTTTCTTCATAAATATCATACTAACACCTTACGAACCTACTAAACATAATTACGAAAAAACGTCGAGAAGATAAGACTAACAGTTTACGAACGTCCTTACGTACAGGAAAACGTTGAGAAGATAAGGCTAACAACTTACGAACACACGAATGTAAGAAACAACATTGAGAAGATAAGGCTAACAACTTACGAACACACGAATGTAAGAAACAACATTGAGAAGATAAGGCTAACAACTTACGAACATACGAATGTAAGAAACAACATTGAGAAGATAAGGCTAACAACTTACGAACGCACGAATGTGCAGGAAAACATTGAGAAGATAAGGCTAACAACTTACGAACGTACGAATGTAAGGAAAAACATTGAGAAGATAAGACTAACAACTTACGAACGTACGAATGCATGTAAGAAACAACATTGAGAAGAAAAGACTTGCGAAAATAACAATGTTCGAACGTACGAACTTACGGAAAAACATTGAGAAGGTAAGGTTAACACCTTACGAACCTACGAATGTACGAACATACGAACGTACGGAAAAACATTGTAAGAAGATAAGACTAACTAACACCTTAGGAACATACGAATGTACAGGAAAACATTGAAAATGCAAGACTAATTCCTTAACGAAAGTACAGAGAAACATAATTTTCAGTTTGGTGTCGGTGCGTCTGGTGCTTCGCGATTTTTACTATTAGCCCAAATGGCTAGTGAAAGCAAAATTGCACTAGTCAAAACAGAATTTTTACTAGACTTTGGCTAGTTGGCTACCGTTAGTCTCCAGCCCTGAACTAATAGCCGAGTGTCGAAGCATGCACGAATTTGTTAAACAACGTAGGTATGCTCTGCGAGTTACTCCAAAAACAAAACCATTTTTCAAGTTTTTGAAGGATCCCAGTCAAAATATCTTTTTTCTTAGTTGTAGCAATCTCTGTGTCTTACTTCGACTTTTTATTAATAGTAAATAAGTATAAAATAAAAAAGTTTTTATTCACCATAAGATAAAGAGACATCTTTAAAAATTAAGCGTTTACAAAGCTGTTCTTAAAACGGTCTGTATTGATTTTTGGGCGATGGCAGTTTCTATTTCTTATGTTATATCCTGTGGACTTGATTTTAGGTAAAATATTGTTAAGGCTATATGAACCCATGCTGGTAGCCTTCTCATAAATTATTTTATCTTGCTGATCTCATAACTCCTGTATGTTCTCTGGGTTCAAGACATATAACAGTGATCTAAAAAAGACTGCACTGTCTGCACTGTACAAAGTTCCGCATTAGCTGCACCACAGACTGCTAAACCATATGTTAATATTAGGGAGAACCATGCTGGGAAATACGTGATCCACCTCTGTCTGATTATACCCTTCCTTGCGCTTAAAATATCTAGGCATTTGGCATTTGTTTCGCACTTACGATGTATATTAGTCGGCGAATACAGCCGCCTCTCATCGCTCCCGGCTGCTAGTGGCGTTCGCGCCCCTAGCGGCCGGGAGCGATGAGAGGCGGTTGTATTCGCAGGAACCCTAACCCTAATCCTCCCGCAATGTAATTTCTAGTATAGATAGTTCCTTACACTGTGGTATGCTAGAAACTAGATCAGAGGAAATTTCTCAGGGAGACCTTTCTTCCAAAAACTTAATTCCTTACATTTGCTAAGGTTGCTAGACAGAGAATTATATATAGGGCCACCAGTTTATCATTTATCCGTGTTTTTATATACGTCATTTATTGTTAGCCCTCACTACACATTACCGCAGGGTAGTTCTTCTCGAGCACTGCCATTTGGTCATATTTATCATTCAATAAGAAGGCCGTTAGTTTATATGCGTCCTGTTGTTTCCTTAGATAAGACACGTCACTCACATTGCTTCTCTCAGTACTCAGGTGTATAAATGAGTACATTGGCCTTGTGTTGTGTCCACGACAGACAGAGGCACTTTACGACTCGTTGCCTATTTCCGAGTACACAGCAGTCAGTATAAATGCACATAAATGAGTTTGTTGTCTTTCTATACACCTGATTGAAACGATACGACGCAATGGAATTCTGTTAATGAGGCCGGCAAACATTAAGGCCTCCGAACATTCCATTTGTCATGATTTGTTGATGTTTGAAATCTAATACGTCCTGAAAGTTTTTCAGGGGATGAGTTTGAGCGTACAATGTCATAAAAATGTGCAATTTATCAAAGAACACAAGAACTTTTTTTCCATTTTCCAGAAAACCATTCGGTCGTATTGTTTATGCTTTGTACTTTTTACCCGACAATGTTTTTTCAATCAGGTGTATATATATTGTGCATTCTCTATGCAGGTTTATAAACGACTTCAGGAGAATTGTTGGGACGGAAGGCGAGGGATAAAGGCGCCTTCACACCACAAACTGAAGTTAGCAAACTTGAGCTGGCAAACTCAAGTTGTCATGTGTGAACGGCACATCAACAGTTGGTAAACACTGTTGGCAAATTGTTGGCGAAATATAGAACTTGTTTTTATTCTTGCCAACTTGTTTGTCAACTTGTTATACAGGGTATGTCCTCCATCTCCAGAAAGAACCCTGAGAACGAGTTTTGAGGTGTGTGGAAGTTGTCGTGTGAAAACATGAGAATGGCCGTTTTTATGCTAGAGACGTTAAAGTCGTCTAGACGCAATTTACGTCTTAGACGTTAAATACGTCTGGTATAAAAACGGGACGCATTAAAGTAGATGGCCACAGAGAAAAACACGAGATTTTCTAAAAAATGCTATTCTCGGAAGTAACTAGACACGACAAAAGTCGTCCCCAAATAAATTTTAAGAGCACGAATATACAAATAGGGCTAAATTCGTCCTCGTTAAGGCCGTCCCGTTTTTATACTAGACGTATTTAACGTCTGAGACGTTAAAGTCGTCTGTTAAGTGCGTCTGAACGACGCACTAAAAGAAGACGTTAAAGTCGTCAGACGTTAAATCCGTCTGGCTTATTTTCCGTTTTTATACTAGCGTCTCAGACGATATTAACGTCTGTAACATAAAAACGGCCGTTGCCAGCAAATGTTTTCCAACTTTTGTGGTGTGAAGACTCCTTTACAATGGGCTCTGCTAGTCGCTTGATACTTCTGACGAGCCTTAAGTGTGTATAGAGAGCGATACGTGACGTGTCATTTTCAGATATGAAAGTTCGAGAAGTTCCACTTCATTTAATAGATAAAATCATCACGAAGTATAAGTAAAGTAAACTAACCCAGTCCCTGTTCACAAATGCCTGCATGTAATTTTAACTTCTCCGTTTGTAACAACATTGTAATTCATTAATTTGCGATGATGTTGAAATTAAACTTTACTTTACTTTACTCTATGTTAATACAGGTTCATTCACTGCAATATGTGACAAACAAACTGTTCTCCCAAAACTAACTCAATCTCTCTTAAATAATTTGAAACGGTTGAAAAACAAAAAGAAAATAGTTTGAAACTGAAGAGCAGGAAGTCGGTGTACAAGGACATGCTAACCCTTATAGCTCCCAAGAGTGCAAAAAATCAAAATTCAAGAAACATTCCAAAATTTAATTTCGTAAAATATTGAAAAATAAATGTTACCCTGCAAAACAACTGCCAAAGAGGTTTCATTTGAATGGTCACACCATAGGATTTCTTCCACAGACTCAAAAGTTAGAACAAATGGTATCATGCAAAAGTACTGCTGAAGAGGTTTCATTTGAATGGTCACACCATAGGATTTCTTCCACAGACTCAAAAGTTAGAACTACACTACATGTCTTCATTATTGACTCTGGGAGTGAAAGCGTTAAATTAGAATATTGTGAGAAATACTTTTTTTATATATTAAACTTGCTTTGAGTTAAACTATGATGATTGAGTCTCGAACCGTCGGACCCCTTCTAGTTAGAAATCTTCTTCATTTGAATTCGTTTTCGGCGGTTTGAATTCATCCGTATAAACAAAAAGATCTGCAAAAAGATTCGCCCAAAATAGCGTGACCTGTTATCAGTAATTAGTTAAAGGTACGGTCACGATCGAACTAACAAATACTTGATTTAGCATAAATTGGTTCAGATTACTTGTTCGCGTGCGTAAACATACAACGTGCCAAAACGACAATTTTTCTTTCTCGGAAGGCTGCTTGCTTCCTTGAAGGTAAGGAAACTTGACTATTATATGAATGTGTTCGTCATATACGGCTTATCTCGTGAAACAAAACTAAACTCAAGACTTATAGGGCCGGTTATTTTAAACGAACTCTAACTTAGACCGGGTTTGTAAGTGGGTCATTTTAAATAGATAAATGTTTTCCTGCGGTCTATGCTATATGCTTTATGGCCTGACTGTTTACAGTAAATGACGTTTAAATATTAGGGTTTGCCAGATTGAAATCGGTTTGGACCTTGGTTTTGTTAGACGCCGTTTAATCTTCGTTTTAATAACCTGCCCCTATTCTTTCAATACATGTACTAAACAAATCGACGAACTTTCTACTCGTGAAATAATGAGGCAAAATTATAAAATCTATTGAAATGCTCTTTGCAGTGTCGATGGCATGCCCAAAAGGGTTGTTCGTATAGTATAATACTTTCAGCACACATCAGAACATTTTCATTTACTACGCTTTCATACATTTGATTTGAGTAAACGATTGTTGGTCTGTACTTTGAAAATATTAAAACTCTAAATAGAAAAAATGTATTATTTTTACATTTCATGTATTAATATAAACAGATGAAGAGTTCCGTATAGTATTCCCCTGGGTGATATAAACAGAGTTGATAAGGTAAATCTGTTGGCCACCGAAAAGACTCCATCGGAATATTAAGGCCTGAAAGTCAAACATCAGTTTTTGAATCTCTTCACCGTGGCCAATTTACCTAAAACTCAGTTGAAACCAAATATTTGGTACAAAAATTAAATAAAGTACAGCTACACGTAGAGCTAAAATCTCGGCTCGTGAAGTATTTACTTTCAAACCTACGCAAATTGTCAAAAAATTTAGTTTAGTTCATGCAAGCAAATACTTGATCACGTTTGATCGCGTGACTGATAAAAGTTACCTTTCACAAGATATTTTTAGCTCGACAGCTATTTTTATTATGATTTTACAGATAAATTGTATAGACGTTCAAAAGCAGGCATATCCCAATAACGCCTTGCTTTTCATTTTGACGATGGGATTAATTGTTACAAATTTCGCCGAGACTTATTCGTTAGGAACAATAATGGAGAACTTTGTCACGAAATTAAAACAAACGCAGTTTGTCGTAAAATAAATGCATCGTTTTTTGTTTGATCTAAATTCATTGCAGTATTTCAAAAGGAAAAAACATTCTTAGTGATTCCGTTTAATTTAAAATATATATATTTCCGCCCCATTTGGACATCTTTGCTCCACTAATGTAAGGGAGGCTTAAATGACTTCCGGTATAAGGATTTTCAGCGTATATTGCACTATATCCGGTGCGCTTGGATGATTTGCTTACGTCACTTGAAATTTACATTTAAATAAATTTCTCCACCGAAAATATACTTTACTGTTTTGATATTAAGAGAGAATGCTCTCGTTAAATGCATGATTTACCCATAAAAACGATGCCAAGGGAACGAAGGGAAAATATTGATATCATTGTCAAATACAAATAATACTAGTTAATTTAATAAGGCAGTGAAGAAAACATCAAGAGTAGGCGCCCTATAAAATCATAAAATAACTGAAGCTTTTTTACTCGATATAATATATCGTTTCCTAGTTTAACTGACCTAACATTTCTTTAACCCTCGGACGTACAGGGGGGGGGGGGGGAGGGGTGGTGGATGCCACCCCCCCTCCCCTTAAGGTTTTCTCCGATATTTACCATTTTCGATTAGCACATGTAGTTTTCAGTGGCTGTTCATTTATCCTGAAGACACATTTTGGTAAGGTTTGGCGACAACCGGTTGCTATGGTAACGAGATATGACGTCATAAGTAACATGAGGTCAAGCCATTTTTGAATAAAAATGCGTGTTTTTCACCTTTTTTCAGTAAAGAAACAAAACATATAAAATGCTACCAAAAGCATCAAAATGTTTAATTGTATGTTAATTTGCAACTTTAACAAACAATATTTGCAATTTCCGTATTTTTCCGATAAATTTGATTTTTTAGTAAAATCCAAGATGGCGGCCATCTTGGCAGCCATCTTGGATGACGTCACGGACCCCAGCAGCGTCACAACCCATAATATTTACCTTATCTTGTAGAGCACATCGTGGGCTATCTATTAGATGTAAAATATTTTCAAAATATTGCAACATCGCAAAAACCCAAGGGGGGGGGGGGGGTGCAACAACCCCTCCTTGTACGACGGTGGGGGTATAAGTTTGCGTGTACGTGTACGTCCGGGGGTTAAGATATAAAACTAACTCTATGAGTTGTTGGCTATTTTGAAATGTGCTTTGGTGCTTTTCCAGTGTTCTTTAAGCATTGTTGTATTTTAACCCTTTAACTAACTCTCAAGAGTTCCAAAACTCCAAATTAAAGAAAATCCCAAATTTCATTTTGTAAAATACTGAAAAACAAGGGAAACCATGCAAACGTACTGCCAAGGAGGTTTCATTTGAATAGTCACACCATAGGATTTCGTCCACAGACTCAAAAGTTAGAACTACACTGACCTACACTATACGTCACCATAACTGACTCTGGGAGTGAAAGGTTTAAAAACTAATTAAGTATCCACAGGGGTGCCTGGCTTGAACTATCTATGATATGCAAACATTGCAAGGATTTCAGTAAACAAAGTATTGTTTAGTGACCAAGGGGAGCTCATTATCAAGATTTTGAAAAGTTAAACTCGTTAATGGTCGAGTAAACACCAGGCTGGACTGACAAAGAAACTAAAGTTTGAGACTTGTTTTGGTACCCGTTACCATTTCAGAGCCTTTTCATAAATAATGGTTCTGTTTTTCAATCCGATTGAAGTGCAGAATTAGAAAATTTTAAGTAGGAACGAAATTTTATTCCGCAAGTTGGTGAGTTTGATCAATGAAGTTCGCTTTCAACGAAACTTTCGTTAAATGTAAATTTTAAGCATCAGTTGGAATTTTCAGTCGTGCCGAAAATAGCTCGGTGTTTTATGCCTCTGAAAACGCGAGTAATTAATTTCTTCATGTTCTAAAAAAGAGAAAATAGAAAATTCTACTTGCATCGAAAGTTACGGTATAGGCGGTATATATGTTGTAGTTAATTTTTTTATGTCAGGTAATTTTTATTTTTCCATTGTTTTTGGGTATGGTAGTATATGCTAATGAATTTGAAACAAAGGAAAAACAAAAATTACCTGAAATAAAAAATTAACTGCAACATATACATTGAATTCACTCTTGATGTGAAAGGTCTAAAAGAGTAGACATAAAGTACTGACAACTTCATGGTATGATTAGCCAATCAGATCTCAGTGCCAAAGCACACATCCAGAGCCAAACGCAGCAAAACATTTAGCCGATACGTGCCAAGCTGACAAAACGTGGGAAGACAAGTCGCATATTGTTTGCACTCAGAGCTCCTCTGGTTTGCACTCAACTGCTTGAAAAAAGGGTGTTTGTAGTGATTCGTATAGCTGAAATTAATCCAGCAACAAAATTGAAAACAGTGACAAAATACAATTTACTTAATGTCACGGCGATAGGTCTTTGACTGAATTGACGAATTATACTTTATATGGTGACTTTAATGATTATTCAACAGGCAACTGAAATAAAGATGTATGTCTGTTGTTAAAATATTAATTCTCTTTAAAAAAGCTACGACAATGAATGTTTTTGGGAACAAGCTCTCTTAAATCCCCCACCCCCCTGCCCTCTACCCCGAGAGAGCTTGCTCACAGGCTAGTCAATTGGTTATCATTTTCACGTGTAATAATGAATAGACTTTAGTTTTTTATCCATGGAACTACTATACTGTACCCGAGCTTTTTTGGATCCATCCTCCCCCCCCCCCCCCAACTACCCCCCCCCCCCCCTCCCCCCCTCCCCCCTCCCGACTCAATGATGGATTCGATGGCGCGAACACCACAACCCGCTATTTTTTCCATCATTGAACTGGGGGGAGGGGAGGTCTTAATTTTTCATACAAATGTCCAAGAATGTAGTCACTGTTATCATTTGCTACCATCCAGCAGTACATTACGTGATTTCAGTCATGACCTTCAGCTACCTTTATTGACTGACGTTCGACAGCCAACTTTTTGTCCTTTATAGCCCCTCTCAGCTCGGCAACAGCAGACGACGGACCTCCTAACTCCAGACTTTTTGTCAAAACAGCCCATGTAATATTTTATGTACATGCCGATTTTTCACCAAGAAACACAACTTTGACAAGTGTGCGTGCAGTTCGTTGGTTTGTTTTACTGAGGGCGTGTAGAATTAATTGGCAATTACTCCGTTAAACCACTGTTAGTTTAAAGGCGTTGTCGACTTATATATGCCAGTTTATGATTGCAAAGTGACTTATATCAGATAAAAATTTATCCGATCAACGTCAAGTGTATCTAGAAGAATGGGGTTAGTTTCTAGAGAAACTGTGGTGCTGCGTCGGTGGGGGGATGAAACACGAGAATTTAGTTTTATCGACTGAGTCGATAAGGTAATTGACCACCGTAAAAAGATTCAAATAGCTGACGTTTCGAGCGCTAGCCCTTCGTCGGAGCTCCGACGAAGGGCTAGCGACGAAGGGCTAGCGCTCGAAACGTCAGCTATTTGAATCTTTTTACGGTGGTCAATTTACCTTATCGACTCAGTCGATAAAACTAAATTCTCGTGTATCTAGAAGGGTCAGCACAATTCAAGAAGCGTATAACACGACAAGACCACTCAAGTTCGACAAAGACGATGTTCTTATTTGTCTTTCTTTTGAAACCGTATATTTATTTGTATCCCTTAGTCTTTGTTTTGCGAAAACAGCGACAGGAAACACTTCAACTGTCGAGTGGTCCTTGATGTTTTTGCTTTGTCCTTAAACATTGACAGTTTGGCCTTTTGACCCCTTTTTCGTCATCTTCACATCACACACGTAACACTTTGTATTGCAAAATACGGGTATTTATGTTGACCAATTGCCGGCTGGAACTGAAATCTAACGTGTTGTAGCATGCGCGCGCGTCGCAGCATCATAGCATCAAAGGTAAAGTTTAACCCCCGCCGAAAATTTCAAGAAAAACCCCAAATTTCATTTTGTAAAATATTGAAAAACAAAAGGTACCATGCAAAAGAACTGCCGAAGAGGTTTCATTTGAATGGTCACACCATAGGATTTCGTCGACAGACTCACAAGTGAAAACTACCTTACATGTCTAAATCCATAATTGACTCTGAGAAGGAAAGGGTTAATTTGCTGTATTCCCCGAACAAGGCAGCCACAAATATTGCACACCACTGAAAAAAATTATCCTCAGAGGTCTAGTTTCACCAGAAATTGTGCAACTCCATAAAAAAACACTACTTGAACAAGAACTGATCAAAGTTTAAGAGGAGAGCGCTATAATTATTTTCCGCGCATATAAGCATGTAAGCCACGGGCCTCGCATGATCGGCACGTGACTTGCAGCACGGCAATTTTTTTGGACTACACCTCTATTAAAAAACAACAATGCGCTACGCTCAAACATTTCTGAACTCTGTCTTTTTTTTTTCTAGAAAACTCGCATCGCATTGCTTGAACGAAAGAAGACAGCTGAACTGGAACATTGCTTCTTAACTTTTAGTTCAACCAAACCGAAAAAGTACCGGCGAAAATATACTGGCATCTGGAAACTTCGAAAAACTTTGCTCGAGCAAAGCAAAGCGCATACAAATGACAAACAAACATGCTGGCGTACTTCACATGTTATTTTAAATGCTTTAACACCATGGGAGACAAGATATATTGTACACCGTAGCTTTGATTTACGCTGGTTCAAACTTAAACGAAATATATTGTACGCACTTCAGTTTGGAATGATAACATTGCGGAATTCTTGACATACTTTGCTTTGCTGTTGGTTATTCTGATAACCCAGAATTACGGAATTCAACTTTGATAAAGCAGATAACGTGCTGTACGGTGCAATTTTTTGTTTAGAACCATAACAAAAAACGCAAGCAGATGCAAAAGAGAGAGACGCGTTCAAATCTTCAGACAGAAGCGGTGAGATCTGAATTGATATTTCGATAGCCGAATATAAAGCAATTTTATATGAGTTCAGAACTTAAGAGCGGGAACGATACAAATTTCTAGAGGTGGTACCTAGTGCAATGGCCGGACTAGGATTCCATGCCCCTATCCCCAGTCTTTAAAATAAGGACATTTTAGACCGGAATAATCAGTAACAATGAAAATGTCCAGCAAGGAATAAGACAATCATTTTATTCCCATCCGCTCAGGCCGTGTCGCGCTGTTTAGCATGTACATAAAGATTAGATGAAATTAAAGCAATATTTAACCGCGGAGGAAATGGTTAACACCAAACGTCACTGATAAGACGAAAGTCTTTTGAAGCTTTCGTTTATTGCATAAGTGAATTTGGTATATTCTTTGAAAATAATTTAAGTGCTCGTTGAATTTTATAGCTAACACTCGATCCTTCACGTCATAAATTCATAAATGCATTTTCCTTCCTTCTCCGAGCCTTTGGGTGTTCTTCCCAGAATGCTATTCGGTCAGTGCCTCAGGGAAAAATAATTCATCCGGCTCCCACTCGAGCAAGTTGTCAAGCGGCTTATTAACATTGCGGACAAGTATACGAGCTTATTTCCTTTAAACGTGACCGCTTTCTTTTACTACAAATTCCTTACATCCATCAAGATCGTGTTCTGGTCTCCGTTTGAAACGATGTGACTTGAATGGTATTTTACATGGAGAAATTACACCCAGGACTGTTTGCATGAACTGAAGACGAGAACGATTTGGGGCTTCTCTGAAAGTTGAGAGAATTTCAGCGAGAGAAACTCATAACTTTTCAACCATTGCATCGACGATCAGAAGGTATGTTTGAGCTTAAAGCTCGATGACTTTGATATTAAAAATCGAGAGTATGACCAGTGTTTTTATGTACAAGCAACGGGTGGCCACAAGCAAAGTTTTGTTATCGTCAATAGCTGTGGACGAATTTGCACATTTTGAACATAAACAGAGTTTTGTGCCAAATGGAGTTGCTCCAAAATAAATATTTTAGGCAGCGTGGAGGAGGATTGTTTAAGGTTAGGTATGAATATCAAATGAGATGTAAGCTTATGTGCTTATGTAGCCGGTAAGCGTGAGGTGGGACTGTGAAGTACTGGTTGAATTGAAGTGCGGCGTAGTGTTCTTCGATCAGAAAAGTTTAAAGTAAACTACGAACTTGTTCTGCGACAAGAGCGTAATTCTGATCTCTTTGGATTAATATCAGCTCGCACAACCTTAAACAAACAAAGATTGGTCGAAGACATGTGTGTCAAGCCCGTGTAACGTTGTTCACCGAACAGACAGTTGGTGTTGGATAATTCGGTTTGTTCGATCGAATAATTGAAGCAGGCTTCATGCATGAACAATTGCCAACGAGCCTTTTATTTCGTTTATTTGCATTTGTTTGAATTTCTGATATTGGCAAAGCTTGTTTTTAAGTACTCCAAAGTGGATAAAGCGCGGAGTTTGCAATAAAACACATTCCGCCGATGATAGAGTTTTTGTATGCCCTGTGTAGACACTTTGTGTATTGGGTCACACCGGAGGTTGTCAAAATACTCTCGCGGATTCTTTCCTGTATTTTTCCTATCGTTCAGGAAATAACAAGAATAATAAATGACCGCCTAGTTTTGCCTACATAGCCTTAGTGTCTAAAGCTTTGTGTAGTGTGAATTGTGGTTTCCGCACCGAGAGATTGCGAATTTTTGTTAGAGAAAAAGAAAACAATCGAAAGGGATCCCCCGGCTGCAAGAGAAAAAAAATCATTCTTCCGAGAAATATTTTATATTTATGTTTTGCATTGATACAAGTAGCCGTATAATTAATTAAGCAATAAATCATAAATGTCCATTTTATTTAATTTCTCATGAATATATTTGGGTTTCGCGATGTCGTTTTCGTGTCTTGAAATTGACAACAAAATTATTGGTCACGACCATAACAGACATTTTCGCCGGTAATTTTAGTTTACAAATTTGTTATTTATTCAAGTGAAAAATGATTGTACACAATGATTGGTGGATAAATTTATTGTCCCTTAATGTACTGAGATTTACATAATTGTAAAAACGGAAACAAATGTTCTGTAACCATTTTGGCGGACAATAAGTGTGTTCTGATGGTTGTGGAATTCAAGATTGAGAAACTTTATCCTCGCTTTTTCGTATCAAGCTAATAAGTTCAATGTGGAATTATTCAACCGAGAAAGATATATTGTACTGTCTGTTCCAGTTACTGTCGACTAAACACCGTTTTGTTGATTAAGATTTTAATTCAAAGCAAGTTGTGATAATATGTACACGAAGTTGTTTTGAGTTGTAGAAATCTGTGAACCTACACGCTTCTATTTAGTCTCAATTTTATCTCTGCTTGTCAATGATAGCTGCGCTTTGCTGACTTAACACGGTAACCTTTCCTGTGCAGCTTTGTTTGCTAATGACCTCAGTTCAATTGTCAAAGGAAACAAATGGCTCTTTGATGTTAGCTCTACTCCCAGCTGAATAACCTGAACTTATTTACATGTATAATGTTGTGTTTACATCGTGGAATCAGAGTTTATTTCACAGAAAGATGTCATATTAAGCCGGCTGTTTTCGCAACAGATGTAGTGTTCTTACGTCTGGGAATACTCACTGATTACTGTTTAGACTGATCATGATTATGCCAATGTCAACAGTCACCTCTACATCTGTCCCATCAGATCTAAACTGTTGTACCTTGTATCAGACAAACGGTAATGGAATATTGGGGTTTGTTGCCATTTCTATAAAATATCCAGCAGTGAAAATAGGATATTTATATTCGATGTTTCCGTTACTTAGTCAATGCAAGGGGGATTCCTGTGTAGTTTTTTCCTGATTTCAGTGGTAGTGTTTCCCTCTCAGATTTTACATACCATGGCATCAGGATCTAATTTTTGTGAATTTCCACAGATTTTGCAACAGGAATTAGATTACATAAAAATAAACTCTTACAACAAAAAAATCTGAAATTTTATTTAGATTACTGAATTTCAATAAAATTGACTTTACTAAAAACAATATTACGACCCTTTCTGTAACGTAATGAATAGTCTCTGCGGTCTCCAGGTAAAATTGATAACTCTAGACAAGAAAACTATCTCCTAGCCTGTGAATACATCAACCTCTCATTGCTCTCTGCGAACGCCCATATTGTAGCAGCTGGGAGTGATGAGAGGCGACTGTATTCACAGGCTAACCATCTCCTGCCGAAGAACAAACAATGGATAGCTTTAAGATTTTTTATTTGAAAATAAAAAAGACAACATTACATCCCCTTGTTGTTATTTTCAAGTACTGTACATGAAATACAAGACAGGAACTTGCCTGAGATCCACAAAAATTTGTTCCTACCAATTACGTCTGAAATCCAAATTTACAAAAATTTATTCTCTTGAAACACAAAAAAATTGGCAATCTGCAAAATTAAACTTCTGCAAATAATTAATGCTACATGGTTCCAAGAGTGAGAGACTAGTGTTACAGAAGTGCTATGTGGATCACTTTCAGTTTATAATATTTGCATGTTCATTGAAGATTAAGTGACCTCAGGATTTGGGTGTAATTTTTATCAATCCAATTAATTTATTTTATCTCATTTCTCTGATATGGTATTATATGAGACCGCAATGCAGCATATATTTCTTTAAGATTTTTCTCCGAAAATATGCACCCAATTGAAAACATGTAATCTCCACACATAATTAAACCAGATGCCGGAAGCTGAGAGGGATTTGAATTTTAAACTACAAAACCACACAGTCAGATTGTTATCAGGCGGTGGCAGTCTAGGTATTGTTGTTTCCTATCCCTTGTTTATTGACCTCAGCTCAAGAGATCCTGTTTTGGTGGCTTTATATTTAACTTCTTACATTTTTCAATCTCTATAAGATTTGTTATAGTCTTATGTTTTTAATAAGACTTAAAAAGTGGAATCAGTGTGCTTGTAAATAGATCCTGTATAATTTGCTTCTTCCCAGATACAAGTTTCTTTTCGTTTCAGTGATTCAATCTCTTGTGGCCTTGCAAATTTTCCCGAATTATCATGAGAACGGTGTGAAAGTTCACTCAAAATGTCAGCGATATACAGAGAAGGAATTTTGACTGATTTTGTTTGTATCGCTTTTGCACAATACTATACATGAATAGTAGGTGTCTGAAAAGCTTGCGAATATGGCCACCTTTCCTCACTACCAACGGCTGGCGTGAATGATCATGCAACCTGAAGTGAGAGGCAGTTGTATTTGCAGGCTAGTGTTGGAGATGCCCACTTTTTGAAGAAAATTCATGAAGAAAGCTTTTTATAAAGTTATGTGAGATGCCTCCAGTTTTAAATTGCAATTTCTAGCTAAAAGCCTGATTAAAAATAATTACACTATATCACAAGATTTGTGAATTAGTTTCTGGGAGAGGTTTCAAGAATGACTTCATAACTCTCTACAACCTAAATAAATTAATGCACAAAAGTAAATACAGTATGAGATTTGACTAGGAGATATTTTGAAAAAACAGATGGCACTGTATAAAGGAAAATACTGCAATAGAAACATTATTTTTTTTAATGGTGGCACTTGAAGATAATTTGAAAATAGTTATCCTTCACTTACAGTGTAAGACTGGTTATCACTAGCAACTTGGGGTCAGAGTCAGTCAGAGTCTAATCAAAAGTGTATCTAGTGAAAATGATCAATCAAACAACAGAGTCATAAGCAGAGTTTCTAATTGCGCTAATGATTCCACTACTTGTACATTTTAATGAAAACTAGATTGTTGGAGTCATAAGCAGGGAATGGGCATTGTGATTGGGACTCTAATAATTTCACTAGATCTGAAGTGATGGCATGGAGTGACATAAGCACAGTCAAAAGAAAATGGAAACCTTCTGATTATCATGACTCTGATTCTGTCCAGCTTAAAAGTTAGGACTGCAACAGGTCACTACCCTGAGTAGCCACAGGTCTCTACTCTGTGTGAGCCTGGGTAGCATCATCCTAGGTGTCTGGGTCAATGCGGAAGTTCTCATTTATTAGCAAGGGAAATAGTTTAGCTTTAGCCGGACATCACTAGTGAAGCAAGGGCAAGCATAAGTGAAAATGAACATGAAACAAGCTTAAGATCCAGAGTAAGCACAAAAAGGAAGATTTTTTTAATCATCCTTACAGTTGTACTTATGGTTTTGCTTATCCTTGCATTGAGCCTTTTTCATGTTTTTAATAATGTGCTAGCATTCATCATTGCACATGCAAGTTTGTGTATGTGTCACTAATAAAAGCAAGGCTTCAATGGTATCTAGTTATCAAATGTTCTTGCCTTAAACCTACTTATAGCTCTACCTATGACCTGTCCATGACATGGACTTGTTATTAGGTTAAATAGAGATAAAGAAGGAAGGAAGAACTGGAATCCCATGAGAATTTTATTGTTGTCATTGACTAGCAGTGCTAATTCACTTAAACCAAACAATTAACACCATCAAAACAATTAGCTAATTTAAAAGGTTTCTAGCAGTTTGGTATTTTGAGATATATCCTCTTTCTTTAGCCACAAGAACCACTTCCTTTTTTGTCCCCAGAAAGACTGTAATTATTGGTAAAAGAATGCTTTACATCTGTTAACCCTTTCACTGCCAGAGTCAATTATGGATACATGTAGACATGTAGTTCTTAACTTTTGAGTCTGTCAAGAAATCCTATGGTGTGACCATTTGAATGTAACTTTCAGCAGTACTTTTGCATGGTACCATTTGTTTTTCGGTATTTTACAAAATGACATTAACTTTGGGATTTTTATCTTGAGTTTTAAGTTTTGGCACTTTTGGAAGTTTAGGGTTATAATCTATTTTATAAATATGAAACTAAGAGGCTCAAAACATTCCAGCTGTATCCTGTATAATAATAATTGAAGGAATTTCTAACAAGGGATTTAATGGAAATGAGATCCAGGTACTTTATAAACAAGTATGTATTTTTCATGCAGTCATATCTATGCAAGATATATAGACACTGTTAAGACCAACTCCAACCCTCCACCTGAGAGAGGTCTGTGTCTCTGTCTTAATTATGAGCCACTCTATCGGTATTTACGATGAAATCAAAGTCACGATGATCATTATTCATAAAACAAAGATCTCAGTAACAGGAGTGATGATTTACAAATTATTGGGGTTTGAACAAAATTATTAGATGTGCACAGAGACCTATCAATTGAATCTAAATTGTCTGTGACTATTTGAAGTCTTCTGTTATCTTTTTAGCTTGTTTCTCAAGGATGACAATGATTGTTAACATCAAAATAATCTTCTTGGACCGGGAATCCAAACTTGCTTTACTCTTCAACATGTAGGCACTGAACAAATTCCCGGTATAAGAAAACAACAAATGAGTTTAAAAAATTGACGATAGAAACAAAGAAACTAGATTGAAACAAAAGCAAAGCAACTAGATTGAAGTCTGCAGGTACCCATAGAGAGGCGTAATTATGAGGAGTTCAGTTTAAGTGTAAAAGGACCAACTGCTGGTAGTTATAAATTGTAGCTCTTTAGGATGCGACGGTTACAAAGTGCAGTGGTACAGATACTAGTCTATACATGCAGAAGTGACTTATAGCATTCAACATTCCAAGTTTGGTTAAGAAAATTAATTTGAAAACAGGGAGACATTTAAGTCAGCCAAATAAAAAATTGAAAACTTTTGTTTTCTTGTGAGTCCATATGGCCACCTCATGAAAGTTGTGGCATTTTTAACAGCTTGTATGAACTTGTGACTCTTTTTGCCAGGGCCTTAAATTTTATTAAAATTTAGCAAAGCAATAACTATAATTTTTTCTTGTTTTATTATTGCAGATTTTAGTATCATGGTTCACCAAAAATGTCTGTGCAACTTACAAGCTCTTTAGACCAGGTTACAAATACAGGTAAATTAGCAATAAACTATTATCTAGCTAGTAGAGTTCCACACATGTGCACCACTAGGTCACAAGCAACCTTTTAGCCAGAAATTAAAAAGTCGCCATCCTGGAAGCTTGTTCCTGATCCTATACAATTTAAAATCTGTGGTCAATTTTCCATGAATTTCTAATTAAAACATCTGGCCATCCTCAGGATGCCCAGACATATCCTACTGGCTAAAATCCTGATCATCACAAGAATGTACTCTCCTACACTGTACACTGTACACTGTACTTGACTCGAATGTTAAAATCATCTTGTAGGGTACAGCATAAAAATCAGCACCACAGGAAAGTACTGCTGGGGAGCATTCGATAATTCAAGATTCATCATATCTATTTATTTTTTTCAAGAAGTTTATCTACTTCACCATAAAGTTAAAAAGAAACACCTTACAAGTACAGTGTAACAGCGAATAACTACAAAATATTAATTTGTACTATTACAGGAATGTAGTGCATATATATTTAAAGCTTTTATTTGGCATTTTCAGATATGTGTAAGTTGTATTGATGTACAATTATATAATATTAACTTGTCCACTTATCAAAACCTCTGCATTAAGAACCATGTAAAAGTTTAGTATTTTTAGCAACTAAAAATATAACAATTAGTTTTCAATTTGAGGAGCAGGGATGGTGCAGTGGTGAGAGCACTTGCCTCCCACCAATGTGGCCTGGGTTTGATTCACGGAGGCAACTCCCTACAAGTATGTGGGTTGAGTTTGTTGTTTGGTTCTTGTCCTTGCTCTAAGAGTTTTTCTCTGGGTACTCTGGTTTTCCTCCTTCCACAAAAAACCAACATTTCCAAATTCCAATTCAATCTGGAAACAGTCAGTGGAAGTAAGAGTCATTGCGCAGATTCTATTATAATTCCTATTTATTTATTTATTTGTATATTTTTATTTTTAATTATTATTTTTCCCCCCGTAGTGATGTCCCCAATAACACATTTACCTCAGTCAGCTGGTGGAGCAGAGCCCTTTAGTTCTCGTGCTAAGAGAGCTGGATCTCCTCAAAGGATATCAAATGGATTCACTCCTGCCAAGTCCAACAGTATTTTATCACCAAAAAAGACATCCAAGAGGTTTTTTCGTCGGAACACCCTTGAAAAGAATCAGGTTGTTGAGGCTGGGACCGTACAGAGCAATGACAAAAAGAAACAATCAACACCAAAGGTTGAAATTATTTACAAAGATTCTCCACAATCAGAGAATGAGTCTGAGGAGTCCAACGTCGCTTCACTAAAGAAAGCATTTGAAATTGATGGCTCACCAAGTCTGCGTCCAGCATCCACTCATTCAGGAGAAAGAACACCTTCAACAATCTCCGACGATTCTGCACCCTCTGCTGCATTACTGGGTGTTCAAGGTCTTGATGTGAACATGAACCGTATATCCACTGGATCAAGTACAAGCCATACTGAGAGAGTTGTCCAAGAAATTTTGTCAACAGAGCAGGCTTATGTTCAACATTTACATGAGATTATTGAGGTAAGTATTTTTTGGTGACAAGATGATAGTGATCATATAACAAAATCGCACCATCGCATAATATCAGAGGGGTAATTTTCCACTGGCTGAGTGATACCAAATACTGGTAAGTGGAAAATGCTTTTCTCTCATACTGCTAGGGCCTGGGTATAGGTCAATGTGACCTGAAAGGTGGGCAGTTGCTTAATTGTTGTATCCACCATTACTGACCTTCTAACTCACTCACCCACCCACCCTAAGATTTCAGTTTTACATACTGTGTAAATATAATGTGCAACCTTGGCATTTTGTTAGTATCCCCGCTTTTTAGGGTTATGATATGTTTAAACTCATCGTCAATAGGTGAGTTTGGGAGCTGGTGCCTAGAAAGCTGGTGGGGGACCTTATGTGATTTCAAGGCAAGCAGGGAGGTATCCATAGCAACCCTGAGAGCGGGAACCATCCCTACGTGCAGCCTCACGAGGGCACCGTCTTACCTAACCTCATACTTATCCAAGTCTGCCAAGGCTGACAATGGGTAGGAGGGGCAGGGCAAGACTCCACGATGATTTGCTTACAGACAGCAAGGCAATGGTTCTGCAACAAGCGGCTTGAATGTGATACGATGCAAAATGTAATGCACAACACAAATAAGACTAGCAAAAAACCCATAGAACACCGCTGACTGCATTGACTTGAGTTTAACTTTGCCTTAATTGCATTTAGCCACATGTACAGATTTATGAGTTTACAATGAAGGTCAGTCAGCGACAGTTGGCTTGACATACATACAAGCTATTATCCTATTAGTACAGTAACACAATATGTTGTGCGATAGTTTCTTCCCTTAATCATTTTTCGCTTTTTTTTCTTTTGCTTTACACTGTAGTCACTTGCAATTTGTTCATACACGTACTAGGATATTGTAACACTGTAGATTACTATAGTCATTGTGCAAACATCCACTTGCTGTCCATACACAATTTTTGTAGTGAATATTAAAATTTTATAATAACCAGTGTTAGTACTGTAAGTTTCCACTGTTAGTGTGTTAGTATTATTACTTAGTCAGTTATGTATAATTTGTACAATAGAGTTGCAATTGTATGTAAATATCATTATTTGTTTTTTATATATGTTGTGGTTCAAATTTTTCTTTGGTTTAAAAATTTTCAAACCAGTTCAATTTTTGTTTTCCTTTGTCTCAGATTCATTATCATATTCTGAGACAAAGGAAAACAAAAATCAAACTGGTTTGAAAATTTTTAAACCAAAGAAAAATTTGAACCACAACATAATATAAAACAAAAATTAAAAAATACATGTATGTATATTTTGTTAAGTGTATAATTTGCTATTTAGGAAAAAATTGTTGAAAGTTGTTTGCAGTCTGTTACATTTTGGAAAATATGTTGCATTTTATTTAATCATCATTATACTTTTTGATTATTTTTTTCCCAGGGTTATTTGCAAAAAATGAGGAAGAAAAATTCTCCTTTTCTTGAGCAAGATATCAAAGATTTATTTATGAATATAGAAGAAATCTATGAGTTTAACAAGTAAGTTTACTGTAGGATGAGTGGCATGTTGGTCCATGTCAGCTGGTCTCTGTCATCTTCTTTTGTCAATAAGATCACCAAAGTGTCATGCAAGGTCACTGTAGTGTCATGTAAGGTCAATGTAGTGTCATGTAAGGTCACTTCAGTGTCATGTAGGGTCACTTTAGTGTCATGTAAGGTCACTTTAGTGTCATGTAAGGTCACTGTAGTGTCATGTTCATCCCAACCTGGTCCTCAGGGTATTTACGATGTAACTTAACTGTCATGATGTAACTTAACCTTTTTATGCCCAAGAGTGCAGGAAAGTCCAAAATTTAATTTTGTAAAATATTGAAAAACAAATGGTGCCATTCAAAAGTACAATGTACTGCCAAAGATATTTCATTTGAATGGTCACACCATAGGATTTTGTCGAAAGACTCAAAAGTTAGAACTACGTTGCATGTTGATCTTCAAACTTCAAAGACTCTGGGAGTGAAAGGGTTAATTATTAACTGACTGATAATTGATTTATAAAGACAGAAATTTTGACTAATTGTTATAATTATTTTTGTCATTCTAAGTGTTGGATTATTTTTTAAGAACTTTTTCTTATTTCTAACATTAAAACTATGTTTTTATACATTTGTCCATTTTATAGGGGGAAGAATTGCAAGATGGGGAGGGGACATATAAAAGAAGGTGTCAATAGAAAGAGGAGGGTTTACTAGAGTTTGTAACAACCATATAAACTATATATATTTGTTTCATAAAGGAAATTTCTAGCTGAACTAGAAGAGGTTGGTGATGATCCTGTTGATGTAGCCAGTCATTTTGTGTCAAAGGTAAGTAGTTGAGTAGGATCATTTGTAATAAAGCAAGTTGTTTGTTTTTGTTTGTTTTGTGCGGTTTCTTAAATTCTTCTCTAAATACATGTACTGTTGTATTGTTAAATGTTCACCCTCAATTTTCATCATGGCAATTAAGGTTCAAAGTCACCATTCAGGAGTCAATGTGTAGTGTCATGTTAATATACCGTGGTTGAAGTTCTCGTAAGCAACCACCTCAAGAATTTCAAATGTGCTGGGTTGAAAATTAGCACTCGCCCACTCACCAAATGCAAGTATAAATCCTTTTAGGTGAGTACAAATAAAACATCACTCACCTGGTTTGGCGAGAAGGGATTTTCACTTTCGAGTTTAATAATTCACTGTCTCTTGAAGTGACGATCCATCCTACTGCCTCAAATATTTTTTTTGGTTGGTCACCTCAAAAGACAGGTTTCTTTTACAGGTCACATTCCACAGGTCATAATTACAGGTCACAAGAATTATACACCCAAATGAACCATGTTTTTACTGAATATATTTTTTAGGTCTAGGGTTAGGATTTTAGCACTGTTTGGACAGTTTTTGGACTGTTTTTGGACAAATATCAAGGGACATTTAATTGTGACCTGTGGAATGTGACCTGTAAAAAAAACCTGCCACACCTCAAGAGGTTTGGCTCTATTTGTACTCAAATTTGTATTAATCATAATAAATTGTTTTTTTTTTTAGGAAAAGGGCTTCAAAACATATACAGATTACTGTACAAATTATCCAGTGTAAGAACAAATCATATGCTTTTAGTCAGAGTCAGTCAGAGAGAGCAAGCCAGACAGACACTAGAGGATGAGGCAGCTAGACAGCTTGAACTATCAGGTTGCATTCTGTAAACACGCATGGCAGATGAGCTGCACCCAGAGCTCAGATATGTCATTATTTGGAAGACTGTAACTGGCAGTTCTTGACATTTAAACTCAAGTTGAGCCACCATACAGTTGTAATGATCAGCATCAAATTTCTCCCTGTTTAATCAATTAGAGAGGTAATGAGAATTAAGGATAAGATCACCTGAGATGAATTGCTGTTATTAACACCTTCTCACTAATACTACTGTAATAAATGTATGGTGACAAGAAAGGAGAATCTGTATTTTGATGTTAAGGCATAAAGGGTTAAAGAAGAATTATCCAAATAGCCACCTATATAAAAGAAATATTCAAACCATTTCAATGCAAGCTTGTAAGTTCAAAACTCAGAATGGAAGGTTTTTTATGATATTGAGTCTTATGGTTTAGTTAAAAAATTTCAGATACGATTGAAGGCATAGGATTTTCTCTAAAGAGGATTTTCGGGTTTCATTTTGGTCCATGGTGAATTCATTGTATGGCTTTATTTTTAAATTTGAGAACTCCATCCACTGACTCAAAGTTAAAACGTCAAGTTTGTTTTTAATAATAAACACCATCGATATGTTTTTATCATTTTTTTTTACATTAGGTCAATGGAAGTACTAACAAAGTCTACCCAGCAAAAAGAAACTGCAGATTTTATTAAGGTATTAATTTTGGCCTTAAAGAAGTCATTCACTGCATTTATTGGATTCATTATTAATTAAATTGGCTTATTGTGTTTATTTCATGTTTATTAAACAGAGAAATTTCATTTTTTTTTGCAGAAAATTCAAGTTGAGCTTGGCCATTCCCTTCCTCTGGGATCATATTTGTTAAAACCTGTCCAAAGAATTCTTAAATATCATCTTTTGCTACAGGTAAAGAATAACGTTAACCCTTTAACTTACAAAAGTGTCAAAAATCAAAATTCAAGAAAAATCCTATATTTCATTTTTTTAATATATTGAAAAACAAAATAATGGTACCATGCAAAAAGAGGTTTCATTTGAATTGTCACACTGAAGGGTTTTGTCGTCATGCAGACCCAAAAGTTAGAACTACCCTAGATGTATCAGCTAGCCAGGGCAATTGGGTGTCAAATCTATTATTAATTAAATTCAAAGGCTGTTACATTTAAGAATAGTTTCAAGGAACCCAATGCTTACAACTCAAAAACCATGAAATGTTTAATGTCGTAGCCAAGAAATAGGTCCCCATCTCAGTTTCAGGCTCCTGTTATGCAACAACATAACCTTTATTTTAATTATAATGAATTATTATCTATCATTAATATTACCACCATAAAAAATACTTTAAATATTAATACTTCAAAAGTACTTAAAATTATTTATTATTTTATCTTGCAAGGATATTCAAAAGCATTTTGACAAAGAAAATCACCCTGAAGGGTATGATGTCATTTCTGTAAGTATTATTACCGGTATCTAAATTATTATGTAAACTTCCCTCTCTCCCACCTTTCCCTCACCTCCTTGTTCACTGCAGGAGTCCTTCCCTCTCTCCCAACTTTCCTTCACCTCCTTGCTCACTGCAGGAGTTCTTCTCTCTCACACACCTTTCCTTCATCTCCTTGCTCACTGCAGGAGTCCATCCTTCTCTTCCACCTTTCCTTCACCTCCTTGCACACTGCAGGAGTCCTTCCCTCTCTCTCCCACATTTCCTTCACCTCCTTGCTCACTGCAGGAGTCCTTCCCTCTCTCTCCCACATTTCCTTCACCTCCTTGCTCACTGCAGGAGTCCATCCTTCTCTCCCACCTTTCCTTCACCTCCTTGCTCACTGCAGGAGTCCTTCCCTCTCTCCCACCTTTCCTTCACCTCCTTGCACACTGCAGGAGTCCTTCCCTCTCTCTCCCACATTTCCTTCACCTCCTTGCTCACTGCAGGAGTCCATCCTTCTCTCCCACCTTTCCTTCACCTCCTTGCTCACTGCAAGAGTCCTTCCCTCTCTCTCCCACCTTTCCTTCACCTCCTTGCACACTGCAGGAGTCCTTCCCTCTCTCTCCCACCTTTCCTTCACCTTCCTGTTCACTGCAGGAGTCCTTCCCTCTCTCCCACCGTTCCTTCACCTCCTTGCACACTGCAGGAGTCCTTCCCTCTCTCCCACCTTTCCTTCACCTCCTTGCACACTGCAGGAGTCCTTCCCTCTCTCCCACCTTTCCTTCACCTCCTTGCTCACTGCAGGAGTCCATCCTTCTCTCCCACCTTTCCTTCACCTCCTTGCACACTGCAGGAGTCCTTCCCTCTCTCCCACCTTTCCTTCACCTCCTTGCACACTGCAGGAGTCCATCCTTCTCTCCCACCTTTCCTTCACCTCCTTGCACACTGCAGGAGTCCTTCCCTCTCTCCCACCTTTCCTTCCTCCTTCCTTTCTTCCTCCCCGTATAAAGCAACCTTGTTCCAAATGGCTGCATGGAGAAACCTCTGAACAAGCCTGCTGAAATATTTCAAGAATTCTGGAGTACTTTGTCACATAATACAAGATGAAATGTCATCTTTGGAAGTTATTTCCACCTATTCCAGATTATCAGTTATTTTATTTTACAATCTGGAACCCCTGTTTTAAGGGAAACAAAGATTTTTTATTATGTGTCACATGACAAAATACTCCACGATTCTTGGAGCATTTTGTCAGTCTTGACAAGGGGTCTCTGCACCACCATTTTGAAGAAGGAGAAGGCCTGGGGATGAGCTGACATTAATCAATTATTGGTATACCTGTGATTCCCACAGGATGCCCTGTCTGCTATGACTGGAGTAGCTCATCACATCAATGAAATGAAAAGGCAGCATGAACAAGCAGTACACGTGCAGGTAAGGCATATTCATTCACTTATTTAGAGTGGTTTTCAATTGAGTGAGAAAATAAATTTCGTGATTGCTTTGGTTTTGCATTGCTATGCGTTGTGATTGGCTAAAAATATATTGAACCACTTCATCAACCAATCAATGTTGAATTGTAATTTAGCTATGTTTTGATCATTTAACATCTTTTTTTTAATTTTTAGGAAATTCAAAGTCAGATGTCAGATTTTGAGGTAAGGGTTACATTATTTACACTGGTCATGGATTGCAATGTTTAACTTACTTTTTGATGTTGAGGGAACTGTTCCTGTTTTTAGCAATCAATTGAATCCTTGTATTTCTTCTTCTCCATTTTAGGGTCCAGATCTTACAACTTATGGCAGTCTTGTCTTAGAGGTATTTATGTATTAATTTTGTATTGATAAATAAAGAAAAATGGTAAATTTTAAGCTCATTTGGTAATGAAATGAGAAAGATGTTATGTTCATCAACTGTCAGGAGCATGGGACAGAGAAAAAAATTGGAGTCCCCGACGGGAATGAAACTATATAATGAACTTCCGTTCACTGGCCAGATGCTCTAACTACTGAGTTACGAGAGACTCGTAGTGGCAAGCTAGGCCATGTATTAGGTTTATACATGACACTGTCCTAATACAACTAGGATCAGCAATGTTGAAAGTGTCATGT
Source organism: Dendrophyllia cribrosa (assembly GCA_024195265.1). NCBI lineage: Eukaryota > Metazoa > Cnidaria > Anthozoa > Scleractinia > Dendrophylliidae > Dendrophyllia > Dendrophyllia cribrosa. Next base: position 12,357,144 of record JAJLRJ010000014.1, read on the forward strand.
GACATGATGAACATTATAATTTTGTGTCCTTTAACATTTTATTTAAGATTGGTTTTATATTGACTGTGTTTTTTTGTAGGATACCTTTCGAATTTATGGCAGTAGAACAGATAGATACTTGTTCCTATTTGAGAAAATCCTTCTCATAACAAAACGGAAAGAAGCTGGTTATTCCTGCAAATCTACATTGATGGTGAGCAGAGCTCCCTCGCTGTATTTTCTTGACGGCATCCTAATGCTAAATTTACTTAAACTCTAACTCCTATTAGTATCACCCAACTAGTGGACTAATGCAAATCCTGCATTTTGATTGGCTACGCTACTAGGGGTCTAATAGTAATAGTCATCGAGTAGCGAAATTCGCCGGTTTTATTTTTCGTTTTATTCCCAAATAAATATTTCTTCAACTTGCAATTGCTTTTTTTTATTATTGCCTTTTTCTGTCCGACTAGTTGGGTGATACTAAAACAATTAGACCCTTCGCCCTCAAGGGCCACGGGTCAATAGCCCATTCGGCTTCGCCTCATGGGCTATTGACCCGTAGCCCTTTCGGGCTACGGGTCTAATTGTTAAACAGTCTCCACGTTTGAAATTAAAAAAGAATTCTAAATGTAGTTTCTGTACACTCTTGTTAGATGCATATGTATTGTGGTTTTAACAGTCAATCACATCAACAACCATAGACATTAGATACTATAAAATAACCATACATGACTTCTGCTCAGGTTGTTAAATGGGAACTTATAAGTAACTGGGAAACATTTGTACATGTTTTGGAATCAAAATTTGCATCCGGAAAAGCAAGAATGTTTTTTTATTCAATGACATTTCCTTTCATCTGGGAAGCAATATTTGTGTCTGTAACGTTTCTTAGTTTAGCCAGAACCTTTGGCAATACCAACAACAGCAGTTCAGTTCATTTCAGAACTACACTAAACCATATGGCCAAACTCGACAGACTAGGAATGAATTCTGTGCTCAAACCATTTACTATGAAACTAAACACACCCTGGGTAGCTACATGTACAGCCATAATATTGTAGTTAAACTATTCAACAGGAAAATTGACTGTTTTTCCTTTTCTTTGTTCATCAGCTGTCAAACATGATGTTATCAGAATCAGTACCCAAAGAACCGCTTGCATTTGAGATAATACGCTTTGATAACCAGAAGTACAGTTACACATTTTTGGTAAGTTTGCCTTGAAAAAAATAACGCTCTTGTCCCTTTTGTCAGTGGACATCCATGTATGTTTAGGGGGGATTATAGTAAACTTCCTCTAAGGATGAAACAGTCAGAATTAGAACAACCTTACCTTTTTAGAGAGCTGTTCACAGGAGCATACCCAGCCTTTTTGCAAAGGGTTTCCATCTTGTCTGAAACGAGTCACTTAAAAAGACAGTTCAGTTACATAGGCATTCAAAATGCATGTGATGTCATGTTCAGGAAGGAAAAAATCCTTGAAGTGAAGCTTCAACTTCCTGTTTCTCATTTTCACATTGAAATAGTCTGCTTCTTCCTCGATTTTATTTGTAAGGGTTCTGTTCTCAATACTATAATTAATCTTTTGAGAAAAGGGTAGGGGATTCTGGAACCCCTGGAACCCCTCCCTGGGTATGCCACCTGTGTCTGTCTTATAGAGAGTTAGGTTGCAGCAAAATGAATAACTGAAGTGCAGCAGGGGCCAACGATAGGTGTCAGTCTCAGTGAGGTTTCCATCTTAGAGAGAGAGAGCGACCCGTGCCTGTTAATTTTCAAATGTTCCCTTGACAAGGGGGAGGGGGGGGGGGGGGGGGGGTCGATGATTAAGAGAGAAAGGCAGTTGGTCAAAAGTTAGTTGTTAATCAAAGAAATACAGTAATCTGTGGGTATTATAATAAACACACTCGTGGACTCAATTCCACACTTTATGTTTCAACAGGCAAGGAATGCCGATCAGAAGCACAAATGGACTCTAGAACTCAAGGGACTGATTGTCGACAGTCTAGCAGCTCAAGTTCCCAAGAAGGTCTGTCAGCTTATGATTACCCCATTCTGTTTTTACTCAGAGATTATGCATCAGTCAATTCCAGCAGTGCCCATTTACCCCCTAGGACAACCCCCGGGCATTAGAATTTTGTGGGAAAAAATTTCAAATGCCCTATGGTGGAGACAAAAAAGCTGTGCAAATGCCTCGGGATATATTAAAAAAAAAAGGAAAATTCTTCGAATCTAGACTCATCCAAAAGTTATTTGAAGGCAAACTAAGTCAACAGAGAAGTGTTTTCCAAAGTTTTTCCACTAGTAACCTATTAGAGCAACTTCGCAAGAAATTTCTTGTATTAGAAATGGAGCTAGGATTCTTTGAGTTCGAAAACACAAGGATTTCAAATGCCCCAGGGTACACTGAGGGTAGGCTAATTCCTGACCCACGGGATTCAAATACGAGCAAATGCCCGACTTATGCCTGGGGCTTGGGGTGTGTGTGTGTGCGGGAGGGAGGGGAGGGGGGTCTCTGCTGGAATTGACTGGTGCATTAATCCTCTCCAACTCTTTTCACCATGTACACACTTCTTAGTAGCTTCCTAGTATTTATTTTGTGTTTGTGTTTTTGCCAATACAGACATTGTATGACCAGTTTGTATAGCCTAATTTAGTGTGACTGATCACAGCAAGATTTAGGATTGAATACTATCTGCATGAAAGCTAATTAACTGTCAAACGATGTTTTTAGGCTAAAGCCCTAATTCTGGGTAAAGAGAATGTAAAGGAAAGAAGAGAATCAGGTGAACAATTTAAATAACATTCATTGTTTTTTCAAGTCATATGCCGGCCTAGACTGCAAACAACTTCTTATCTGCCACTAAACATTATTGAATGTAGGAAGGATGGAAGGCAGGACACATAAAGCACGTTCACCTCCAGACCTACTCTACATTTAAACCCTTCCTAGAGTCAATAATGGAGACATGTAGTGTAGTTCTAAACCTTTTTTGCTGTATTTTTACATGGTACCATTTGTTTTACAATATTTTACAAAATTAAATTTGGGGCTTTTCTTGAATTTTAATGTTTGGCACTCTTGGGAATTAAAGCCCTTTTTGGAAGTTTTGTTCGTACATCCAAACAAATCTATATCAATAACAAAATAGAGCACTCTTTTAGTTCGTTTCCAAAACCTCAGTTATGATAGGTTTCTGCCATCAAACTTCTTACTGTAATATGACACCGCCTTATTACGGACAGTTCCAAAGAGACCAAAATGCCGGCATACACTTGGGTCCATGGTCCATTTCTACAAACATATCAAACGCAATAACCAACCAGAGCTGCCGTGAAATTTCATGATGGTTCAACATTCTCTTGAATTGATAGAAACCTTCGACAAGAAAAGGAAAAAGTCTGTTGACAAACTAAGCAGAGGAACTCCGCAGCTTAAAGGTAATTTTAGCATTAATTAATTAATTTACAAATTGTATCAATTTGTTAACAAGTGTTTTTTAATAAATGACATTAATATTTTGAGGATTCAGTGAAGTTCCAAAAGTCAACCCCCTAAAAGTAGCATTAATGTTTGATCTTCGTATATCCATCGCAGCTCGTAAATGTGAAGGTGATAACTTCTTAATTAGTTCATATAAAGCCTCGTTTTCACGAGCGACCTAAGCATAAAGCTGCTGTTACACGTGACAATTTATTTCCCGGCTGCAACTTGTCTCGCATAAAAAATTGTTGTAAGTTGCACGCACAACTGGTTACACGTTACAATTGACATGCAACTTTTCTCTCGAAAATAATTGCGTAAGTTGTAAAATGACGCATCTGTTGACTAAAGAGTGTGGCGAAACAAGTTGCAAGAGCCATGTTACACGTATTTTTGTTGTGCAACTTGAAGAAATTTGTTGCAGAAAGCAGAAAACGATTCAACTTTTCGTGCAACTTAAAAAACAAAACAAAAATGCAGTAAATGCAGTTGAATGAGAGATTGTTGTACGTGAAAAGCGTCCGTGCAACTTGCAACAATTTTTTTTTTTTGCGAGACAAGTTGGATGAAAAATTGTTACGTGTAAGAGCACCTTTAGCATAAACATAACAGACATAAGTATAAACATAACAGCGCTTATGTCCAGTGAAAACGGGCCCGACATATTAAGCGTAAGCATAAGGATCAATCTTTTAAATGGTTTAAAAATAGTTTAAATTTAAATCTCAAACTTTAATTGCATCTACCTTCACCCAAAAGACGTTGCGGTCGTTTGTTTTTGTTTTGAAATGCTCCATTGTTCATACGCGTGATCTGTTTGGTTGCACGCATTCAAGCGTGAATTTCGTGTTACATGCGAATTCAGCACAGAAAGTGATCACGGTGCGCACAGCATTATGGGTGTAGGTGGGCCTTCAACGTCACCCTTGACAACTGAGTTATAACTTCTTCAAAATGACTTACATGTCTATTTTAATGCAAATGGTAACAATGAACAATTGAAACAATTGACATCGTTACTTTGAGTTTGTTGCTTTGCTTTTGATAAGAATACTTTATCTAAGTAAAGTTAAATAATTGCTTTGTTTTACTTTGTTTTGTTATTTTTACTTCCCCAGCTATGAACAATTCTCCCATTCTCGTAACAGTAACAGCAGATTATGTAGACGTTAAGCGCTTGCGGACATCGTTCAGCTGCATTCACCAAATAATTGACCAAACAGTCAATCATAATTCCGAGTTAGAGCTTAAGAGACTGGATCGAGTTGCCCATGAGCTAGCCAATAGGAACGCTTGTCACTGGGTATACGAGACGCTTGCTAAACAACATAACATACAAGCTTTAGGAGCTGTAAACAGAAGAATAAGCGACCCCTTTCAAGGAAATCTAATGTATAACATGAACTTAAAAAGTAAAAGATTAAACGTGGAGAGTTTGTCTGGGTACAGCAGTGTACCACGCAACTTTAAATATGGTAAAGGTAACAAAAAAGCTTTTAACACTTAATTTAGATAGCAAGTATGAAACCTCTTCTACAGTCAAACCCACTATAAATCAGTCTTTAATGAAATGAAACTATTTTCATGGTAATTACTTATAAAATACACGTGCCTAAAATTTCTAAAATCATTAATTATTGATGACGAGAACACAATGGAAATCACTACCGTGAAGGATGTTTCTATACCCGGTCTTAATTTGCGTAGATTTTGGCGATTTTATTCCTTCGTTTTCTCCGCATTTAATGATCAGTTTGAGAAGCTTCATCAAACACTTGAAAGAGTTTTTCATCAGATATCCAAACACCTCGAAGTGGGTTAAAAAAAAACTCGGCTGCGCCTCGTTTTTCAACCTACTTCTCGGTGTTTGGATATCCTGATGACGTCTCTTTGAGATTTTACATGAATTATTATAGCAACCTTAATAAACCCTATTTTTTGACACCCTCGTGTAATTGGACAATAAAACATAACAATTAAATCTAATACATAATAGTGCACCAAAAAGGCTTTTGTTGTCTTAATGAAAATCACTGAAATCCAGTTACTACTTTTTCAATATATTCAATATATTCGTTGAAAAAGCATTCACTGCAAAAATTAGCCACATTTGAGACAAGCGAACCAATAATATGAAACCTCACAATTTGGATTTTAGTGAGGGGAAGAAATTTGTGTCCGCTGTTAGCTTGGCCAGAGAGGTTGCTAAGCAACGTATAATCCAAAATGGTACAGTGGAACTTCGATTTAACGAACCTCTATATGACGAAGTCCTCGGTATAATTAACAACTATTCACCGAAGTGGAGGTGGGTATAACGAAAATGATGCTTTTAACTCATTTATTCCTGTCAACGATTACAATTTTCGCGCGCAAATTTTCGCGAGTTGCTGGGAGGTGAATAGCACTTGCTATTCCGAGTTTCAGTAGCCAATCAGAGCGCGCCAACAATGCTATCCACTGTTTCAGTATATACTAACGACGATATTCTCCAGCCCGGCAAAATCACAAGTAAAATGCATGGAACAGAACCTCGATATAACGAAATCCTCGTTATAACGAACACAATCCGGCAGCCCAAACGTAAAATCTACCCCGATAAAACGAATTAAGGTGGATTTCCACTGTCGCGTAAAAATTTACGTACGTAAAACGTGCGTTAAAAAAACTTACGTTACCAATTTCCACTGTTGCGTAAAAAATAATAAAAAACGTTTCCGTTTTACGTACGTTAAACGTACGTAAATACCTGCCATCCTGAAATTTTGGCGCGAAAAGGTTATTTGCCGCTAAAGTAATGGCCGCCGTTATAAACAAGCGGTTCTTTCTCCTGTTGTACCTTAGACAGAGACGAAAAAGACGACAAAAATATCGGAAAAGATTTCGGATCAGAGAGCTATTTCAAAATCGGTTTCAAGTGGGGGAATACCACACTCTAGTGCAAGAAATGCGCGAAAATGACCACGAGTCATTTTATAAATACTTCCGGATGACACCTGAAAGATTTGACCACCTTCTTTCTCTTGTGGGACCGATGCTGTCTAAGAAATCCTTGTATCGTGAGCCAATCAGTCCCGGTGAACGTCTCGCTGTTACTCTTCGATTTCTAGCTACTGGTGATTCCTTACAGACGATATCATTTAGCTACCGCCTTGGCCATACAACCGTGAGTAGAATAATTCCTGAGGTGTGCGATGCATTGTGGATTGCACATTTCCCATGTTTTGGCAGTGTGTCACCGATAAAACAAAATGGCGTCTACATGGAGTTGGTGTCATGTGACAAAATCCGAAATTGCCATTGGTTAAATCGCCGCGTAAACGCAGACATCCGCGAAAAAGTTGAACCCAGTTCAACTTTTCCGAAAACGCTCGCGAGGGCTACGTGCCTTTACGTGCGTATAACGTACGTAAAAACCTAGAAAAAAACGCGGCACTGGAAATTGGACAACGTAAAGTCAACGCACGTAGTTACGCGCGTAAAATTTCATTTTTACGTACGTTAAAAATTTTTACGTACGTTAACGTGCGTAGGCAAAAACGCGACAGTGGAAATCCACCTTTAATGTCAACGCGCGACAAAAGATGAATGCGGAACAGACCAACAGTGTGTGCTATAGGGCAAAGGTATAACCTGTACAGTTTTCCAGTGCCGTAGTTACATTTATAGTGTACTGTAGCGTCATACAGGCATTAAGTGCAAATTTTATTTGTTAAGATCCGGAAATCTGAACACTGTTACAAAACAATTATTAACTATACCTCCATATAACGAACATTTTGGTTGTTTTTTCGCAAATTCGTTGTAACGAGGTTTTCGATATAACGAACCAATTTCCCAGTCCCTTGGCACTTTGTTAAATAGAGGTTCCACTGTACCGTGTTGAGTTCTTGCAATGTTTTATGCTTGTAGCGGTTTTTGTTCCACGACTGTTTTTTTCTGTTTTTTTTTTTTCATAAATAAATTAAAGTAACTTTGATGTTGTTTGTTCTCTTGTAAAGGATCAACTGTCGGGAATGACTGGAAAAGGAAGCAGGTATGACAGCACATTACTATATAGAAAATGAATCGAGGGCTGCAGTGCAGTGCAAAAAATTTGCAACAACCTTGTAAGTGTTTTTCCAGATCTTTAGCGAATATTGTGGACATCACAATTTCTCTTTGTACGTTGTAGGAAACAGTCAGGAAGTCAGATGATGAGAACGAGCCCAGGTCACCATCAGATGCGTATTCTTCAGACGATGATAAGGTAGGTTTTTTTTTCAGCAATATGAGTATAATATTGAATAATTCCTCTCTATCCACAGACTTGAAAGTTAGAACCACCTTGTACAGCATAATAAACAACACCACAGGAAAGTACTGCTCAGTAGCTTTCATATGAATAGTCACACTTCGGGATTTCATCCACAGACTCAAAAGTTAGAACAACCTTGTACAGCATACTGAAACAGCACCACAGGAAAGTACTGCACAATAGTTTTCATTTGAATAGTGACACTTTAGGATTTAACCCAGACTCGAAAGGTGCAATCACAATTCACAGCGTACTGCCCAGTAGCTTTCATTTAAATGACCGTGCATAATTAATAACAGCACTGGAAAATACTGCTCATTAGCTTTCATTTGGGTTTTCACACTTTTCATCCACAAACTCAAACTACGAACTCCGCATTTGACTTGCTCCATCCGTGCGTAAGTCGCTCTTAATTCACGTGATTATCACGTGCACATCAGGACTCATAGTTGCATTGTGTTGGCTTCTTTTATTTAGAAACCAGTGCGCCCGCAATCAATTCTCAGTGACAGGGAAAATGATCTGGAAGAATGCGAAGAAACCACTGAGGAAGATTCTGGAATCTCTTCTGAACCTGGCGTTGGGCGCGTGGGGGATGAGGAACAAAGACTAAACTCTGAACAGCCAGATGAACATATGAAAGAGGTGAGGTTACCATCTTAGATCCTGCCTTTTCAAGAGTTTGCGTTTTAAAATGTAGTAGGCTCCGTTTGGAGCATTTGTCTACTGCACGGTGCTAAATGGTTGGATGTACCGTTGATTCAACCTTTCTTCTTTTGAAAGTTGTCTACTAGGTCACCTTCGGCCAATTTTTCATCAATTTTAAGCCTTAAAAGAACAGAATATTTAAAGGTTCAGAGGTTTCAATGTTCGAAGTGTCGCCCTTTGCAGATGTAGTCTGCAGAAAGTGTGGAAAGGTCTTTGTGCGATTCAGGTCTCGTGCCATTGCCCTTTAGCGAAATTGATCTTTTTCCGGTTGCCTCTTAATAAATGGATGGCATCATTGTTACACTATTTATTGTTACAGCTTTCGGTTCAAGCAGAGTGTGTACGTGCGCAAGCGCAGTAGACTCAAGAACCAGGAAAATTTCTTAGTCTTACTCTACACGGCCATACATGTAGTCCACACCATACATGTTGTTTACATAATATTATCGTTTTGCTTGTCCCTACGAAAGCTATACGAATACGACACAAGCCTTACCGCTATAAAAACATGACCCATCGTTTAATTGGAAACTCCGTCCACCTGAAAACTCTTACTCAATTTGTTCTCTTCTTTTACAGGTAAAGAATGGAAATTCGGAGAACCTCGCGGAGCATAATACAGTATATTCCGTACAGGACGCTCATGGGAAGGTGTTGGGGACCACGACCACTGAAAGCGTGGGGATCAAGCAAGATGATGCAGCTTGTTCTCAGGAAAATAGTGGAAATTCCGAGAAACTCGCCGAACAAGCTACAAGATATTCAGTACAAAACTCCAACGGGGAGGTGTGGACCACGACCTCTGAAAACGAAAGCGTGACTCCTGAAAAGGGTGCAACACAAGAGAACACAGTGAAAAGAATACCTCCTATTCCAAGGAAGCGCTCAAGCAGCCTCTCTAAATGCGAGTCTCTTCAGACGTTACGTAACAAAAGCGTTACTAGTTTGTCTTCAGACGAGGCTGCGAGCGAAAGTGGGAGGGTGCAAATCAGTCCAATCCCACCAAGGCGAACATCTACCAGCGGACATCGACTGCTGGTAGCGACGCTCAGCAATGAAAAATCGTCATCTGCGTGTGACTTGCGTGACATAAACGAGGGTTCCCCTTCCGTGTTCAGCCACAGTGATGAGATCACAGATCTCGTAGAGTATTCAACTATACAAACGACTGTGAGAAAAGTGAGTCGAGCATTTAGTGGTTCATCGCCTCCTTCGGAGAGAAGAATCACAAGCGAGTCTTCTGTGCGCACTACACAGACGCGATATTTCGTGGAATCGCGCGGCTCTCCTGGAAAAGACACCTCCTTCTCGGGCTCAGATTCCTCTCAGAGTAATTTGGAAGAGCTACTTGCTTCTATTGACAGAGACCTGGACGAGACTCGTCGCACGATTTCTTCTGCGCAACTCTTGGAATCTGCCCTGCTCATAAAAAATGACATTCAACCGCTGGCTTCGGATAGTGAGCTCACGGACTCTCTTAGGCGCAGGCGCCGTCCCCGAATTATCGATTTTTCGATGGAAAATGGTGATTCACGCTCAAATGAATTAAAAAATTCTTCCAAAAAACGCAGTGAAAAAGGTATGCTGGGTGAACGTGAAAATCGTGGTCATGAGGAAGCAGACGCAAGTACTAAAGTTTGTCAGAAACCGCTCAGAGCAGTGGTAGCTGACTTTTCAGAAAACAAGAACTTTGGTGGAATTAAAGAAATCACGCGTCAAAAAGAAAGAGGGCCATCAGAGGCTGATGTGTTTTCGGGTGGCTCTGTACCACAGGATAACCCTGGTGGCGCAAAACCACAGGAAGACCAAGGACCAAAGTCAACGCCGTCGATTGCAAACACCCCGGTAAAGAAACGCGTATTCGAACTCTTCGCTGACAGCAGTAGTCAGCAGTTAAGAAATGTGGACAAAGAATTTTCGGAAACAGAGCCTGCCCATGTAATTACACCAGCAAAGGCGATCTTGCCTAACGTTTATCAAATGGCGAGGCAATATTCTCAACGAGTCACGGACAAAAAACATGTGGACGAAATACGCATGCACACTAGAAGTAAACTGCATGGAAGTACCGGGTCAATTACATTTGAAAGCGGTGAAGAAGACACCACCGACCACACACCTAAGATTAAAGTTGAAAGGATCACCAAGGTGTCTTTCTCGAGTACTCCAATTGAAAGTTACAAGCTCGTGAGACGTCGGAGAAGGCGTTCGGGATCCTCTCGGCATAGATCAGACGAGTTTCGGCGCCAGAGCTGGTCGGTCGAGAAAGTGAAACCAGATATGGAAGAACCCCGTAAAGTGAGACCCAAGAGTGTGTATGATATTGAAGCCTTAGAGGCCACACTTACTGAGAACTTGGACCAGATCGAGGAGGGCCTGGAACCCATGTTAATAGAAGGCTTGGAAAAGGATGATGTGGTCGTGAGGGGACTGGTGCAGCATCTAGTGAATAAGTTCAGCACAGAAAAAACACAGGTGACTTGATAAAAGCAAAGTCAAAAACGCTTTTGTAACTTTGCTTATTCAAGAAAGATAAATTTGCGTTTAGTGACAAACGTGAGGTCTTCGAACCTCTATCGTTTATTTGATCAAGCTATATTATAAAGTCGTTTGATTTCTTGTTGCCCTTGCATAAATTAAAATTACTATGTTAACTACTTACATGTATCCAATAACGTCCTTCTTTTGTGTAAATATTGTGAAAAGCTATATTTTTTTAAGATTAGGTTTGTTACAGTGTTACTTGTAGGTATTTGTAACTTTCTTTCGTATATAAAAGCCCTATTTTATTGTGCTATACTAAGTGAAATTCCATGCAATGGAGGCTTCATAAAGGGTTTTACAAGAAAACTGTGTTCCAATATATTTTCATGACGCTATTTTCAGACTTGAAAAAGAAAGCCTAACTTTTGCAAAAAAGGGGAAAAAAAGCAGTTTCATTAATTCCACTTTGTGGAGCCTTTGTCCCAATAGACCTCTTCAGCTTGTGTGTTTTGTCCTTTGTCTTTTTATAAATTATGCATACATATGCACGTGAAGAAAACAAAATTTAAAAGAAACAGTTCTCTAGGGTAACATCTCATGATCTACATTGGGAAAACAAAACATACAAGCTAAAGAGGTCTATTTCACGCAAAACTCGCACCATTGTAATGGATATATAAATGTTGATTACAATTCATAAAATGTATGTGAAGGTAGAGAAAGACTTTTTCTTAAAGTAAACTTCTTATTTGGTATTAAATATTAGAGCGGTTTTTAGTTGTGTCCTAAAACTTAAACCAAAGTAATCACTGTGGCCGATCACAACAGACGCAGACGATCCATTGAACCAATCAGAACTCGAAGCAAATACCTGCAACTAGCGCCAAGCGCGGGAAAACGCGTGCAAGGGGTGATGTCGCAGCTCTTAGAAGGTCTCACACCATTGGCTTGCCACCCTTAGACCTAACAATAGGACAAACAACACAACAATGCTAACCCTAACCCTAAAAACAATAGCAGCTGTGTTTTACAAGGCCAATGAAAATAGAAGCTTCTAAGAGCTGCGACCCTACCGCGTGCAAGCAAGTCGAGATTGGTTTTGTTTTACTTTTGATTGGTTGATAATGTGGCGCAAGATTTTTTTGCCAATCACAAAGCGTGGCAATACAAAACCAAAGCAATCACGAAATTACTTTCGACACTTATTGAAAACCACTCTACTGTGGGAATAATAAGAAACATTGAAAGAAATAGATAATATCTTCACAGAATCATTTTCATAATATATACAATTTTATTGCTCCTTTTCTATTTTGTGCTATGGCTCATAGGTAAAAAGGTTTATTTCAACTTTTGTATATTGTGGTAGACTAGTTATTTATTCCATGAATTATTTCATTGGTGTTTATATCATGATCAGCTGTGTTGTAGTTGGTGACAGTACCACTGTCACCAACTGGATGAAATTATTTTTCTAATGTATTTTTTTGCACAAATTTTCAGATATTTTGATTATCTCTCATTTCTACGAAATATTGTTTGTAAATGACGCTTTTGAACGCGACATTGACGGTCTTGGTGCCGAGAATAAATTTCTTGTATTTTGGTTTCCACTTGAAACCACTTGTTAAGTGACATCAGCTTGCTTAAGCCTGCCGCACACTTGAGGAAAGTGCTGAGCAAAATTCCTCGCGAGGCAGTTAGTTCAGCTGTTTCAGCAAGTGTGCGCTGGAGTTTTGGTGAGTTTTTCACCTCGCGAGGTCGTGAGGCAAATATCTGTCGTGTTTGATATTTTTTGCCTCACGAGACAAATTCCTCATCGTGTGCGGGCGCCGCGAGAATCTGGCTGAGCCAAATTAATCGATTAGCCAATAAATTGCATGGCAAGCTCACGTGATTTCAAGCTCGACATTCAAGATGGCGGACGACGAGATGTTAAAACTTCTCGTAGTTCTTCTTATCCGTTTGTTTGTGGTCCACTCAGAGTATACAAAATGCAATATTACATTCGTATAACTGCAATTGCTGTAATCGATATTGAAACAAAGTTTTAATATCCACTTTTTTAGAATATTCTTAGGATATAATTTAAATTTAGCATTTTATTAGATTTTAATACAGTAAACATGCAACATACAAGGCTGCATAGAACTCGACAAGTTTATCCTCTAGGATAACTTCGTTAACCACACTCCTGTCCGCCATCTTGAATGTCGAGCTTGAAATCACGGAGCTCGCCATGCAATTTTATTGGCTAATCGATTAATTTGGCTCAGCCAGATTCTCGCGGCGCCCGCACACGATGAGGAATTTGTCTCGTGAGGCAAAAAATATCAAACACGACAGATATTTGCCTCACGACCTCGCGAGGCAAAAAAACTCACCAAAAATCCAGCGCACACTTGCGGAAACAGCTGAGCTAACTGCCTCGCGAGGAATTTTGCTCAGCACTTTCCTCAAGTGTGCGGCAGGCTTTAGAAGTCGCCGGAGTAATGTAGGACGCATGCCCGGAGGGCTTGCACGTACGTCCTGCTTGTTGACCTGGCTTTTTTGTGGAAGTGAGGCTAAAGTTGACCTTGTTTTAATACAAACCTTACTGCTTTTCATAATGTAAATCATGTTCTTATGCCACCTAGTTTTTGTTCAGCGTGATTTACATATGAAAAGCAGAAAGTTTTGTATCAAGTCAACTCCAGCCTCACTTTCACTCAAAGGCCAGGGTACTAAGCACCCAATTGTAAAAAAGGTCTATTTGCCCCCTTATTGTTATTGTGCCTGCTACGCAGGATATAGTGACACAGCTGAAACCAACCTTGTTCCATGAGAGAGGACCTTGAAAACATGGTCGAGTTGAAACGAACCTCCGACATTCCATTCTGCTGACGTAGGATGCAGTGCTTATTGTTATTGTGCCTTTTTCTGTTACTTCATTTATTCAGTTCCATTAAATTACAGTAATTAATAACAGTGGATTTACACGTAACACAAAACAGATACATTACAACATTTGGACTCATTAGTAGAAAAAAGTTATTAGGTAACTTGTTTCCATTCTCGCTAATCTTTGGAAAGACTTCGAGTTTTTCTGGATAAACTGTATGAAGATGACAATTAGTTCAACCGCACGAAACATCAGATTGTTGGTGTTAGTGGTAAGAATTACTGACGAGTTCTTAAATTATTGTATAATACTTGAAAAATCTACTATTTTCTATTGTCGGAAAAGTAGCATGAAACCAAACATGGTTATCCATTTTAATCTTAAATCTTTAATCATTTGCTCCTAAAACAGTAAAAACTATACTAGGAGATATAAATAAATATAAATATAAAACTGAATGTGTAATTTAAAGTTAAGTTTTATAGTTATTTATAGTTTTATAGTTATTGTATGTTGTAGCCCACGGCTCCCTGGAAGACCATTTTTGTTATGAATGCGATCCCGTGTTTTTAAATAAAAGAATGCCACAGAATTGTTTATTGCTCAAAAAACTCATGAACTAGAGAAATTTAAATGGTCAGGATTTTCAGGCCTGTGAAGTTAATGTGTATATGAGTGCATCCGGTGCGTCTGTTTGTTAAGAGGAGTGCCTGGTAACAAAAGTTATTTTTTGTGCTAGAGTGACAGCTGAAACCAACCTTGTTCCATGAGAAAGGACCTTGAAAACATGGTAAAATTAAACGAACCTCCAACATTCCATTTTAATGACGTAGGGCTATGAAGTGCTTTTAATTGAATTGGTGGTTAGTTGTTTTAGTTTTCTGGGTTACCCTGGGAGATGCGCTACTAATCACTAAAATTTGTTATAAAATGCTCAAGGAAATGCGCGCGCTATGATTGGTTAAACCGAGTTCATTGTAACTCGATAAAGCACGCGCGTGACGTGGTTCATTATATATAAACCGTTATTATTTTATAAAAGAAATAAAAAACTTGTTCCTCGTGCATTGTTGAGTTATATAATATAAGCACTTGGGAATTTTTAAGAACACTCGCGAAGTGCGAGAAGCACTCGCCTTTGGCTCGTGCTTCTCTGCACTTCTCTCGTTTTCTTAAAAATTCCCGCGTGCTTATATAACTCAATAATGCACTCGTCGCGTTTTTTATTTCTTCAATAATAGCTCTTCGTCAGACTAGAGCGAAGGTTCTCCGTTGAATTGCTAAGTCATTCCAACCTCGTCCCCTAATAAATCGCCTCCTTTCGATCTATCCATCCCGCAACAGTGAAACCGGCCGCGGATGACGACGCCAACAAAGTCAGGTTGGTGTTAACGCGGACGGCCTAGGGCTCGTCACACAATCCACTCGTGGAGAGGAGCGCGTGACGAGCCCAATGACTTTCTGAGTTGGAGGCTTAGATGGGACTCGACTCATTGACGACTTATTTAAATTTGGATTTATCAACCAAGATGATAGGGAAGTGATTGATCGCTAAAAAGATATTCAAAAGCTGAATCGCTATGACGAAGGGCTTGCGCTCGAAACGTCAGCTTTACGGTGGCCAAACCTTATCAAATCAGTTAAAACCAAATTTTCGTGTTTCACTTCCCCACTGGACGCGGCCCCACTGTTTAGAAACTGGTTTTCATGCATAAATGCGGCTTCCAAGATCAACTTTTCATTTGGTTTACATGAAAAATTCGGCAGGATGGCTTTTGAGATCGGCGCGGTTGCAAAATACAACGGCGGACGACAATAAAATAAGCGAAGATAACCCGAGGGCTCCCGAGGCCGTTTACATGGGGCTAGGATGATCCTTGCGCTAGGCCTAGGATCATCCTACCTCTCAGATAGGATGATCCTAGCGCTAGGATCATCCTAGCGCTAGAAATAAATGCAACCCTTCGCATGTAAACTAAAAGCAGAAAACATGTCGCGCTCGGATGATCCTAGTGCTAGGATGATCATCATCTCCTTTTCATGTAAACAGGACCTATCTTCAGTATTATATCATCGATGCTATCAGATGAGAATCTTGATATTTCTTTAGTTAAAGAACACCCAATTATATTGGGTACCCTTCAAAAGCCCCAGAATAATAATAAAAAATAACGACAAAATTTCCAGAGACCAATATTTGAACCTACCCCGTTTATTCACTCCTTTCATCTACTCTCTTCCGTTTTACTAGTAAAGCGATAAAAAATAATCGCCTCAGGCTTATTCGACAACATAGGGCGTTAACCGCGTTTATGTATAAAGAGCTTCTCCCACTGTAAATGTCAAAACCGGAGACAACGAGCAAAGAACCGAAAATTATTTTAGTCCTTCAGCTTATGTTCTTTCTCTGACTTCAACCAAGTCGCTTATACACCTAATTCAAAAAAAGGTTGCTTTGGTCTTTGGTAATTGGGCATTGGGAAGCTATTGTTTGGCGGTCACTCAAGCAAAGCATTGCATTGTGTTCCGTATGCCCAATTACCAATGACCAATTGTCAAAGCAACCTTTATTGAATTAGGTATATGTGCTTTAATGGGCCTTTATCACGCCCCGCCATTTTGTATTAAAACAAAAGATTTACCCCCCAAACCTCGCAGTGAAAAAGTTGAGAACGAGGTTAAGTAGGGGAAAACAAAGCATTTTATTCTCCTGGGAATCAACATGGCCGCCGTGTGATAAAGGCCCTATGGAAAAAGGAGAAAACAATTTTTCTTTCTTTTTTCTGACCACTCGGACATTAGCGAGGTTCGCGACTGGGCAAAATTTCCGCTCAAAAAAGAGACTGGGTCCAAGCAAGCACCAGCCTCACTTCAAATTTCCCACTTTTTTGGGCAACTGACCAATCACAGTCGAGAACGGCTTCGGTTTGAAGAGTAACTGTCATTCATTTGCAGAAATTTTTCGAGTCATCGAAGAACGCGCTCTACTTGCATGATATTTGGTTTGTGGCGGGATTTTCAAGACCAGTCTGCGATTCAGTAAATTTTCTTTCTATTTCTCTGCGAAGTTGGGAAACTGGTGTAAATAATGAGTTGGGCCTCAGAGGAATGGAAGCAGGAACTTTCCGCGAATGCTCTGAACAAAGTGTACGACCTCGAGCAACGATGTGAGACGTTACAGAAAGAAGGCAAACAAAGACAGTTCCAACTGGACAGTTTGAAAGCTGCGATAGAGAAACAGAAGCAGTTAACAGATGAGGAGAAAACGAATAATTCATCTTTGAAGAAGGAGAATCATTCTTTGAGTGAATCCATTCAAGAACTAGAGCGAAATCGCGAGAAGATTCTGCATGATTTGCATGCCAAGGAAGGACAGATTCGTTGCCTCGATGGCAAACTCGCTCGATGTCAACAGCTTCTTGATAGCGAAACTGCCAGAGGAGTGCAGTTAAAAAATGACATGGACCATTTACAGTACGAACATAATCAGGTTATGTCTAAGTTGGAAAAGCAGAATGCTGATTTCACAAAGTCCAAAGAAGCTAACAACTTAATTCAAAGACAGCTTGCAGGTAAGCTGCGAACAAATGATCAGTCCACATTTAAGCTTAGCTAAAGTTTGTCGTGTTTAGGTTTTTCACTGGGATTTGTTATAAGAATCTGTTTGCTGTGTCTGGTAGTTAATTTCACGTTTAATGAAATAAACTTAAGCTACAGTTCTTTAAAGTTACATGTATTCCCTGCCTACTGTTTAATAAAGGAACCTCGCACGTTTCATACTCCCGCCATATCTTCATGTAGTGGTAATGAAAGAGGAAATCATGACCAATTCTTGTTGGGCGTTTAAGCTTTATGAAAAATAATGCCGTCTTACATTAGTGTTAGCTTTGTCTTTTAATGCCAGGGTCATACCAACATACAACACTCAGATAGAATAAAATTGGTACACTTGACCCTTGAATTAGTTGGGTTATTGTTTTGTACAACTGTGCAAATTCACAGATCCAAACTTGCACCATACCGATTCAGTTTGGATCCATACAAGTTTAGAAAGAAAGAAATGTATGCATTTGTATAGCGCAAATTCTATATACATATATTTTAATGTGCTTCACAATCAATCAGACCCACCCCACCCATGAGCAAGTATGACACTGAGGGTGGTCACAGCCAGTGTTTGTTGCGTCCTCGGTGGTTCTTTTACGTCCCCATGGGAGACTGGACCACCATTTCTACGTGGTCATCCGAGCCACGTGAAGGTCTAACCATTTTCCCGATGTCATAGCAAAGGCAGCACCTTCATCCTTAGTTATTTTAAGACCCTGAGTGTTGGTCCGGCCGGTGTTTGAATCCGTGACCTCCTGCTCTACAGACCAGTGCTCAACTGAGCTAACCAGGAGGCGGTAGTACCAATACAGTGTGAACGTAGCCTCGATTAAGTTAATAACAGTGTATCTGCATCTCTCCACCCAGGTGTAAAGTCTGGATCAAATGAGAACAAGAGATGATGAGAGTTCAAACTCCTGCTCTCATATGATTCAAAACTCTCAGACACTCTCGAAGAGTTTAAAACCCCTCAAATTTTCATTGGGATGTTTGGGAATTCTGAACCCTTGCTCTTGTTTGGCCTCAACTCTCAAACACTCTCATGTGCTCTCAGGCACTCTCAAAGAGTTTAAACTCTTAAATTTACATTGGAGTCTATGGGAAAACTCTTGCTCTTGTTTGGCCTCAAATCTCAGCTGACTCAGCTCTCACTGACTCTCATGTGCTATCAACAAGTTTGAACTCTTGTCAACTCTTGTTCCTGTTTGGGAATGTGATGTACAATAGACCAGTTTCGAATTCGCTATGGTCGCTGAATGAAAGCATTGAAGGCGCATTTTTACTGGGTTAGCCTCAATCTGAAGTGATAAATTCACAAATTCAGGCGAGAAAATGACCTGTTTAGAGCTCTGTCTTTTGTTTAATTTTCAAATTTCACGCACCTTCTGCCAGTATTTGTGAATATTTTACATCGGGTCAAGTCTAACCCTGTATCAATGTTTCATTGGTGTTTGAATTCAGCGGTAATTTTAAATACGAAAATGGCTTATTGGGTACTGTCAAACTGTGTTAGAGATGACCTGTAGTGTAGCAACAATGGTGATCAGCACCTAATTTCTCCATATAGGCTCCAGTGTTTGCAAAAGGTGGTTAGTGCTATCCTCTGGTTTAATCACTATCTAGTGGATTACACAATTGGTTTTGTTAACGCTTATCCACTGGATGTTATTTTTCTTGTGGATTGCATTATCTACCATTTGAACAACCCTGGTCAACAGAACAAAGCAAAGGAACAAAAGAGAAATTTTGAATGTCTTTATGAATGAGTACATTATAGTGGAGAATAAGACCTAAAACTCAACTCACTCTTGGCATGTACATGTAAGTAGTAAAGGGAATCAATATTACATGTAC
Source organism: Dendrophyllia cribrosa (assembly GCA_024195265.1). NCBI lineage: Eukaryota > Metazoa > Cnidaria > Anthozoa > Scleractinia > Dendrophylliidae > Dendrophyllia > Dendrophyllia cribrosa. Next base: position 12,376,437 of record JAJLRJ010000014.1, read on the forward strand.
ATTTACCGTTTTCTTTTGACTGAAAAAGGACATAAAGAACGGGTGAGAATGCTAGAAAATCAGCTGAAGTCCCTTGGAGCAGAACCCAACTCAAGAGCAAACAAAAGTTCCTCTGGCTCTGACTCTGAAGTTGAATGCCAGTATGGTCTGGAGAGCAAATTGAAGGATACTGAAGCAAGTTTGCAGCAAGAAAAAGAACAGAGACTGAGGATCGAGAATGAACTCCATGAGCTTAAGGCTGTTGCTGCTAAACTTAACAACACTGAGGTAATTAATTAGCTGTAGGGTATTGAATATAATAACTTCATTTGGGAAACACAAATATTCGTTATCCCTTTGACACCTCATTTCCCTGAAAATGTTACTTCACTATTACAGTTGAACCTCTTGTTAACACAGTCAACTCCTGCCTTGGGGACACCTTGCTATAATGAAAACCCTGTAATTTGGCAGGAGATGAAGTCTCTGTGAATAAGTTATAACTGAAAATATCATACATCTTATGGACACCAAATCGTGGTGGTTAAGGTGTCCATTGTAGCAGGAGTTATCGTTATCCACCTAAAATGTGTTGTTCCAGGAGATATCCATACCCACCCCAAGGAAGGTCATTGGAAATTCTAAAGAGGAGGAAGTCTCAAAAACACTTTTTTTTATTACGAAAGTACATGTATGAAGCTAAACTAGAATTTCCAGTGGGGTAGTGGGGAGGGATTTAAACCAATATCAAAGACTCCTTTGAGCCAACTTGTGAATACAAGTAGTGGTGTAACGATGAATCAAATTCTCGATTAATCGCGATTATGACCATTCCGTTCGATTCACGATTCTTTGCTTCCACGTTTCGATTTTGGTTCGATTTTTGCATACCTTTTCCAGAGTGCCCTCAATGAGTTATTATATTTTGAAATCAGAATTCAGAACTCTTTAAAATGTGCATTTTTGATTGATGAGCAAAGGCATTTACAGTTTGTGTGCCATTTTGTGTTGCCTGGTAAAATTGCTGCCTTTCTACCACCCCTTGAGAATTTCCAAGTAAGGCAAACCATGCGCAACATGCTCATTGTCACATGCTCAAACATGGCGACAAACGACCAAGCAATCGTGACTCTGCCTGCAACTTTTAGATCAGCTGTGTGGAAATATTATGGTTTTCCGGCTAAAGACAGTGCAACGGATACATGTACATGTAAGTCAAAAACTATCTGCAAGAAACATTTGCATAGTCGAATTGAAATATTCGAAATCGAAAGGCAATAATCGAAATCGAATCAAATCACAAGGAATATGAATCGTTACACCCTTAAATACAAGACGCTCTAAATGAAAGATTCTTTACCAAATTAGCAGTGGTTTAATTGAGTACGACCCGATGGCAGTAAACGTACTTAGGTATCTACTTTGTGTATAGAAAAAAATTTTGTAAAAGAATAAAGAATTTTGCATTACCCAATCGCAATTGCAAGTTTAATATTCATCGAGTTGAGTCTGTGATGGTAAAAGAATCCTTACTTTTCTGGAGCCATAATTGTGGTACGTGGAACCCCGCCTTACAGCCACCTCGGTAATACTGTCACCTTGTTATGACGGCCACTTTTTTTGGCCCGGCAAAACAGCCATGTACATTTTCTTATAAAAAAGCCTCGTTAATGCGGTCACTCGTTAATATGGCCAAAGGCCACATTTTAAAATCCCAAACAGTAGAATCCTTTCTAATTTCACGAACAAACAAAAACAAAACAAATAAATGTATTTACCCTCGGCAGTGTTTATAGCACAAATCCCAACTGGCAGGAGGCAGACCAGTCGGCTATTTTACAAGCATGGCTGAGGAGTTGAACTCAGGTGTACCGTGAAACAACTCCATCTTTTGTGGTCAGAGCGGGACTTGAACCCGAGACCTCCGGATTTCAAGTCTGGCACCCTAACCACTCAACCACGCTGCCTCCTTCCCGTTAATATGGCCACTCACGCTAAATTTAGAAAACCAAAACACTTGTGACATGTCAATTTTATTGACCTCTGTCATTTACTAATCAAACAGCCAATTAACTTTACAAAGTAAGCAATACTCAAGATTCTTCTGTTTTTATTACAAACATGATAAAGGAAATAAATCTTGATGCTAACATCCGCCTAGACAAATTGTGAAGCGATTAAGTCATTGTGTTTTGCCACATAGACGATTGAAACTAAAGTCTTCCGGTTAGGTTATTAAGACGGCTTGCTTTTTTTCTTGCAGCTTCCTATCTCTGCAGTTCTCTTTAACTTTAAGCTTTCATCTGTCTTGTGGAAGTTCGAATGCAATATATTTGTCATTACGACTTTAAGTTGTGAAATGTGACCCTGCCCCGGTAATATGGCCACCCGTTAATACAGCCAATTTTTTTTTACCCATTGGTGACTGCATATTAATGGGTTTCCACTGTAGAAAATTGAACAAAAGATTATATAAATGCTGGAATCCAGAAGTGTATGGAATTTGTATATGTTGTGGTTCAAATTTTTCTTTGGTTTGAAAATTTTCAAACCAGTTTAGTTTTTGTCTCCCTTTGTCTCAGATTCATTATCATATTCTGAGACAAAGGAAAACAAAAATCAAACTGGTTTAAAAAAAATTAAACCAAAGAAAAATTTGAACCACAACATATATATTGCCATTGTGTCATTTGAACCTTGTACCGCGAGCTTGTAATGCGTAACGCAATATTGCAGTAAACATGGTTCTATATTTTTTGAAACAAAACAGAACATCACTTTGACAATGTCCAGTTTGGAAAAAAAAAGAAGAAAAGAAAGGAAATAAAAATATATATATATTGCATGATGATGTCCCCACCAGGATTCGATCCTGAGTTGTTTGGAAAAACAGCAACTTATTCATTCGACCATGACAGATTAAGGAGGCTCGAAAGGGTTTCTTACAGCTTATGTACATGTCAGAACAATTAAACATTAAAATTTAATGGTCTTAGTCTCTGAAGCAAACTATAGATAAGCTTATGGCGGGGTTGTTAAAGTTTCCTTCAAGACCATTTGTGATGTCATATCTGTTGTCATGGTAACTATAACCCTCCAAAAACATACCCCTCAAAAGTCAGTTTTTTAAATCTATCTTTAAAACTAACTCGGTTACCTATGTTTTTTATAAGCGTTTTTAAAAGTTTGCAATATTCTTCACTTCCTGTGTAAATTTAAAAAAAATCTGTATTGTGGAAATCGAGATAAATCGAAAAAGGCCTTTTAAAGATTTAAAAAAAATTCCACTATACAGTTTTTTTCTAAAATGTCTCAAAATTCTGTTGACCGCAAATCAACATGTCACGTAACGTTAAACTTACGATGAATGAATTTTAACTCGCAGTCGTCAAATCTGCTCAGATAATACCTTTCCTAGAAAAAACAGTTCTTCCTTTTCAATTACAAGTTACAGAAAGTTAAGTTCAAGAAATATATTACCGTATTTGAAGGCATAAATTTAAATTCATTCTTCGCAAATTCAACGTTACCGATCTTGTGGTCGACTTGCGGTCAACAAAAATTTGATCACGTGATGAACTTTTTTCAAACCGCGGAGTGAAACCAACGGTGCGTGAAGCGGGCTGATTTTCAAGGCAATTTGAAAGGACGTCTGGGATCAATAGTACATGTAACTAAGGAGCTAAAAATTATTGCAAGAATTCATGATTTCACTGCAGTGGAATTGTAGACTACGGCATTTTGAGACTCGGATCTAAGTTGCTATATCAGTTGTCCGTGATGGAAAACACTTCACAAGTCTGGAAGTCACAGACTTTAGACAATAAATCACGGCCTGAGAAATTTAACGATCCTAGCACTTTCAAAGCGATAACAAACTTTAGCTGATAAGTATTTATCATGCAACAAAAGCAAGCCAAAGAAACAGCAATGTATGCCAATAGACTTAGAGCAAGCGCCGAACAACGTCATAAAGAAATAAAATAATTCAATTAGAGAGATAATCCGCCGAGATCAAAAGGTCAATACCATCGGCGAAGAGAAAAAATTCATAACTGTGATCTAAAGGCGCAAATCTCTCTGAAATCTTACTGGGAAAGCTTTATGCTTTAGGCTTTTTAAATACTTTCATTTGCGACGAGTGGGAGTCGTGTTTAGCCTGTCTATTTTTATACTACTTTCTTTGTTTTGAGAACACTTCTCCAGTTAGAAATTCAACCAGTCATGCAATTTGTCTAAATATAGTTCTGAAAATTGTCTCATAAGTCCACGAACAAGCACAATTAATATCTCTCCCTGAACAAAAAAATCTAAATAAAAAATCATGTAAACAAAAGATAGATGTTCAGTAAACGTGCACAGAACGATTAGAGACAAGAATATCATACCAACGACACTGTACTGATCGTCGCTTGCGGCTGTCACGATTTTCCGAATAATCAACTCCTTTCGCTTTGTCTCTCTATATACATCTGTATTGTTTGAGCACGACTCACGCGTTGGAAAAACAAATCTCCAACGCAGTGATGTTTTGTATTTACGAACCATGTTTCACTTTCACTTACAAACGAACCATGTTGACTTTCACTAATGATACAAAAATGCTCGAAAGTAATTAGAAAACTGCCGAAAATTTGATTGACGGCAGGGAAAAATGCAACCGTTGGTGGTGATTTGAATTTCAGATTCCGCATGTTATTGAAAAGCGCAGTAATAAAGGTTAGCCATTGTACATTAAGAGAGATTTGTGTTGTGTTATTGTACTCACCTCATGTTTGTAAAAACAAATTTGCAGGATCCTTTCCCTCCTGCATCAGAAATTAAGGGACCCACCTTGGATCATCAAAATGACCTCACCTCAGAACATGATCAGTTACAGGCTAAACTCAAAGAGCTGTCCATTGCCACTGAAAAATTAACCCAAAAAGATTCTGAACTGCAACAAAAGGTTAAAGAGCTGAGCAACATGTCAGAAATCTTGCAGAAAAAGGACAAAGAGCTTGCAGAGTTGAAACTATGTACAGCAGATGTCTCCAAGATCAAGTCAGAATTGGATCAGGCAAATGTTACTGTTGCTGCCTTGGGTAAGAAAACATACGTAAATCCACTATTAAGCTGCCATGGGCTTATTGATTTCAAGAGCTTTTTTTTTGGGGGGGGGGGGGGGGGGCGGGGGGGTGGGGGCTAGATGGGTACAGTAAAAATGTACCGGTAATACAGTGTGTTGTTTACTGTTTTGGTTGTGAAGGAGAAGGGGGAGGGGGGTGTGAAGGAAAAGAGGGGGAGCTTAATAAATTTCTTGCTCCAAACAGGGGGCTTATTTGAGAGGGGGTCTTAACAGAGGATTTTATGACAAAGTAATATTATCACTGTACACACCTTTCAATAACATGCAAAATCTAAAGGTTTACGCTGCCATCAATCATAATTATGGTAACAAACAATGGATCCCTGAGAACAGAAATTGACATAATGGATTAAAATCCACCAATCACAACCCACATTGAACATGTCCTTTTGCATAAAGCATCATTGTTTCCTGAGATGTCCGCTATGATATTTGCGGCAGTGGAAAACAAAAACTGTTAGTTGAGTTTTGAACCTCAGAGTTCGTGTGTTATTGAAAAGCGCAGTAATACAAGTTACTACTTACACATACACCTTTTTGTTCTATGTGGCACAGAATGCCCCAGGGGTATGAGGTGGGGTGACTGGCCCAAGCTTAATCCCCTATCTGCAGGGCCACAGAATGTTTTTTTAGGATCTGTCTTCTTAACCAGTCCATCAAGAGACAGTCTGGAGTTTTGCATGTAGAAGAGAGAATTTAAAAAAATACTACATCACTGGACACCAATGGGGCCTGGTTGTCCAAAGGGTGTCTATAATTAATGCTAATTCAGAATAAGACATTCAACAAGGTTTTTGTTTCTGCATACAGTTCTTAGCTGTTCAGATAGCTTTGTTGTGCATCCCACATTACTGTGTAGTTGCTGTAGTTTTACCTTGCTTTCATTTATCTACACAGAGCAAAAAGCAAAACAAAGAGAACTGGATATGGAATGCCAGCGCCACAATTCGGAGGCTGTTATCAAAGGGATGGATGACAAATTTAAAGAAAAGGAAAAGGAACATAGGTGTGTTCTAAATTTCAATAATATTGATAATCGATCACAATCTGACTGTATATCAAACATTACTCAATTCTGTTGTAGACACCGTACTTACTTGAATAAATGCCCCATCTTGTTTGAATGCCACCACCCCCACCCTCCAATTCACAACTCTTACTGAAAGGTCAGTGTAATAAAATAAATATGTTCCACAAGTTTATGGGGGATTATTGGCCAATCGAATGTCAATTCACAGGGTTAGAAACTGTAAAATTTTGATAGCACTTGCCATTTGGGTGAGTGGCTTTCAGAACTGCACCAAAAATGTACATTTGGGCAAGTGCTAATTTACATGATCCCTGAATTCAGACCATGTGTTTTTTTCACACACAGTAACTCGATATGTTTCTCTTTGATCGCTGCTTTAATTGCTCCTCTTGATCTGTTAACAGAGACGAAATCCATTCACAGTTGCAAGCCATTACTGCACTGGAAAAACAGTGCAGTGACCTAGAGAAGAAGTCAAGCACTCTACAAAACAAACTTGATAACAGCCAGAAGCTGATTGAATCAAAAGAGCAGGATATTGCAAGGTTGAAAGCAAGTCTTAGTGAAGCTGAAAATACAAGAAAACAGGACAGTTCTCATTTAGACAACAGATTTGCTGAATTAGAACAGAAGGCAAAAGAAGAACAACAGAAAGGTGCAGAGGTGAAGCGGGAGTTGGAAGGAGCCAAAACAGCTCTCGTAGAAATGGAGAATAAAATTGCTGAATTGAACAGAAATATAGAGCAGCTGAACCATACCATTCAAGAGAAGGAAAAAGACTTGTGTTTGAAAAAGAGAGAAATTCATGAGTCGCAGGGTGAAGATAGCAAGAAGCTTAAATCTGCGCTTGAAAACATTGCTTTGTTACAGCGAGAAAAAGGTGAGCTAGAAGAAGAAACCCAAAAGGCACTAGTGCAAATATCAGAAAAAGCTGCTATAACTGCAAAGGAGCTAGAGCTTGAAAAACAAGAAGTTTCCAAGCTCAAGGAAAGGGCAGCTCACTTGGAGAATGTCATTGTTGGCAAAGAAAAGGAGCATCAGGCAGCTGAAACATCCTACAAGACCTTGTGCGAGAAGTTGCAAAACCTGGAGATTGAATTGGGCAATAAAGGTGAGGAATGGGCAAAAGAGAAGGCCTCCATGACAGAAAAGGAAAGATCTCTACAGAGTGCTCTTCAAGCCATGAAGAATGATTCCAAAGCAATGCAACATGACTACAAGAAAGCTTGTGAGTTGGCAGACATGAAGTCGGCTGAGGCTACTGATGTGATTGACAAATTGGAATCCTCACAGAAGCATGTGCATGAACTCCAACAAAGACTGAGTCGGACTGAAACAGTTCTGAAGGAAAAAGAAAATGCTGTTAATACACTAAAGCAAGAAAAGGAAGGATTGTCAAAGGAAAAGTGTATCAAAGAGGAAGAAGCTGAAAGAAAGAACAGTAAGCTTAACCAGCTGTGTGCAGATCACAAGACAGAAATTGAGAAATTAAAAGAAGCAGTTGAGTCTGTAAATGTCAAGTTAGATGCATCTAAGGCTGAATGTACAGTGAAAGAAAGGGAGATGGAAGAACTGTCTGCAAAGCTAGGAACTGTTCAATCACAGTGCAAGGATTTGGAGAATTATCTTGAAAGTCTAGAAGAAAAGTTAACAAACAGCAAGGAAATGGTCCAACGGAAAGAGGCTTGTTTGAAAGAAGTTTCACTAGAGTTGGAATCAAAGGAGAAGATGTTGTGTGAGGTGCAACAGAAATTTGCAGAGACTCTGTCAAGGCTTAACAAACTTGAAGAAACACACAGCTTGCTTGAAATGCAAAAAGAGGAAGATTTGAAACTTATGAAGAACAAGGATGATGAAATCACTTCATTAGCAAAGGATCTTGGTGAGATCAAAGCCATCACTGACAAGAAAATTGCTGAAATGAATGAGCAGTGCAATGCCACACAAAATGAGTTTGTGTTTTTACAAGAGAAAGCCACAAACATGGAGACCCTGCTTGGTAACAAGGAGGCAGAAGTGACAGCTGCCAGTCAAGAGGCAAAGAAATTGAATGAAGAGCTTGTTGCCCTCCAGCAGCGTCTTACGTCACAGGAGGAAATCGCTAGCAAAAGTGAGCAAGAAAATGCAAAGTTGGTTAACGATCTGGAGCAAACATCCCTGGTTCTGGAAGCACGTAAAGTAGAGTTAGAAGAAGTGTGTGAGAAACTGAGAAACCTTGAAGCTGAACATCAATCAATGCAGGGAATTAATGGTGTTGAATTAGAGCAACTTAAGAAAGAAGTGACAAACTTAAAAGAAAGATTTGAACAAGCAAATTCTGTGGCAGAAAGCAAAACAGAAGAGTTGAAGAGTGCTATTACTCAGTTGCATGCTGCAGAAGGTGAAAGGTCAGAGTTGAGCTCAATGCTTGATGAACTTTGCAACACTAATTTCAAACTGGAAGATCAACTTACAGAGAAGACAGCACAACTAGAGCAAGTGTCCGAAGTGGTTAAAGCAAAAGACGAAGAGCTGTTAAACCAACATATGATTGTAAAGAACCTTGAGAAATCCAAGGAAGAGGAGGTTCTGAAGATAAAAGAACAATGTATCCTTTTGGAAAACCAACTATCTGCTTTGCAGGAGAAGTGCACACAGTTAGAAGCTTGTTCTCAAAACAAAGACAGTGAAATCAGTGGCACAATGATAAAGATTCAAGAACTGACTGCTGAAATTAATACACTTCAGGATGATCTTTCTTCAAAGGTAGAGCTCATTGAAAGAATCGGGAAAGAGAGAGAGGCACTAGTAGAAAATCTACAGTATAAAACAACAGCCTTGGAGAATAAAGAAAAAGAACTAAGGGAAGTGTCAGATAGTTTCACGGAACTAAAAACAAATGAGCAGTCAGCACATGAGTTGACAGTCACAGAAATGGAAAATTTGAAGAAAGAAGTTGCCTGTTTGGCAGAGAAGTTGGATCAGGCCAGTGTAGCCAATGAAATGAAAGAACAAGATGTAGAAAGTATGAGTGAATTACTTCAAATTGCAGGGGAAGAAAAAACAAAGCTGGGTGTCCAAGTGGAAGAACTAGGTCAGAAGAATTTCATGTGTGAAGAACAGATTTCAGATCTCCAGAACAAACTAAAACAGGTATCAGAGGTCATCAAGACAAAAGATGAAGAGCTCTTGAAACAAGGTGCAAATATAAACAACCTTGAAAAAGCCAGAGAAGAAGAGGCAGAAAAGATTAAGGAGCATTGTAACCTTCTGGAAGACCAAGTCTCTGCATTGCAGGAGAAGTGCTCACAATTAGAAGCTTGTACTCAAAATAAAGATGGTGAGATTAACAGTGCTACAGCAAAGATTCAAGAACTAACTGGTGAGATCAGAAAGCTTCAAGATGACCTTGTATCAAAGGTAGAGTTGGTTGAAGAAATGGAGAAAGACAAAGTGGTACTGGCTGAAAGGCTGGACCAAGCCAGTTTAGCCATTGAGCTGAAAGAGCAAGATGTTGAAAGCATGAGCAACCTACTTAAAGCTACAGAAGGTGAAAAAACCAAGCTGAGTGCCCAAATGGAAGAAGTGTGTCAGAAGAAATCATTGTGTGAAGAGCAGATTTTAGATCTCCAGAATAAACTTAAGCAAGTATCGGAAGTCATTAAGACAAAAGATGAAGAGCTCTTAACTCAATGTGCAAATATGAAGGACGTAGGAAAAGCCGGTGAAGAGGAGGCCCAAAAGTTTAAGGAGCAATGTAACCTTCTGGAAAACCAAGTCTCTTCATTAAAGGAGAAGTGCTCAAAATTAGAAGCCTGTACTCAAAGCAAAGATCACGAGATTAACAGCACTACAGGAAAGATTCAAGAACTAACTGGTGAGATCACTAAGCTTCAAGATGATCTTGTTTCAAAGGTAGAGCTGATTGAAGAAATGGAAAAAGAGAGAGTGGCACTGGCAGAAAATCTACAGTATAAAACAACAGCCCTGGAGAATAAAGAAAAAGAACTAAGGGAAGTGTCAGATAGTTTCATTGACGTAAAAACAAATGGGCAGTCAGCGCATGAGTTGACACTTGCAGAAATGGAACATTTGAAGAAAGAATTTGCCAGTTTAACAGAAAAGTTTGACCAGGCCAGTGTAGCCAATGAAATGAAAGATCAAGATGTTCAAAGCATGAGTGAGTTACTTCAAACTACAGAGGAGGAGAAACAAAAGCTGAGTGCACAGATTGGTGAACTGTGTGATAAGAATGTTCTGTTGAAAGGTCAGATTGCAGAACTAAAGCAGAAGTTTGAAAAACAAGTAGCTGTTCTTGAAGAAAAGGAGATGAAGTTGAAAGAATTGTCTGAATGTTTGGAAGAGGAAAGGCAAAAAATGCATGTGATCATTGAGGGCTATGAAAACGAAGTAGATAGGCTCAAAAAGGAAGTTGTGGATTCAAAAGAACATTTGGAGAAACTCAACGCTGTTGTCAAAATCAAAAGTCAAGATACGCAATCAACGTGTGAGATGTTAGAAGCAGTGAAAGGAGAGAAGGATGGTTTGCTATCTAAACTAGATGAACTGAGCGTGCAGTGTATGGTCTTGGAAGATAATAAAGTTGAAATGGCAGCCAACATTGAACAGTTGTCAAATATCCTTAAAAGCAAAGATGAAGAACTAGCAGCAAAATTTCAAGTAATAGAAGAGCTTCATCAGAAAGAGAATGGTGAGAAATTGTCTGAACTGGAGGAAAAGAACACTGCTCAAGGAAATGAGATGGCATTGTTACAAGAAAAATGCACCCAGCTGGAAACTATTGTTCAGAGTAAAGCAAATGCACTCACTGTGTCAGAAGCTAAGCTGCAACAGGTACAGGATGAATTTTATGCCCTTCAAGAACTGCTTGCTAAAACCAGTGACCAGGCAAAAAGAGGAAAAGAAGAAACTAATACATTACTGATCAAACTGGAACAGACTTCAACAGCTCTTGAGAACAAAGAAAAGGAACTTCAGGAAGTTTCAGAAGAATTTGAAGCTGCCATAACCACACGGCAGTCTGAGTCAGAAATGCACTGCCTCCAATCGGAAAGTCTTAAAGAGCAAGTGTCGTCCCTCTCAGAAAAGCTTGAAAAACTCACTACAGTTGTGGAAACTAAAGATCAGGAGATAACTTCAATGATTCGACAACTAAAATCTACAGCAGAGGAAAAGGCAGGATTTGAGGTTAAAGTCGAAGAACTAGACAGCTTAAATGCAACTTTGCAGGAGAAGAACATGGATTTGGCAAACAGGCTGGAACAGCTCTCAGATGCACTAAAAACCAACCAAGATGAACTCAGCATTAAACGTCACACCATTGAAGACTTACAGACAGGAAGTGAAAGAGAAATAGCTGAATTGAGAGAACAAGACATGGTACTAAAGAATCAAGTTTCGCAGTGGCAAGAAAAGTGCAGCCATTTGGAAGAATGCATCCAGAGTAAAGAATCAGAGTTGAAAAGTTTGCGTTTTAAGGTGCAGACATCTGAAAACACTGTTGAGGTGGAAATTTCACGTTTGAAAGAAGAATTGTCAAACAAGGAAGTTGAGTTAAAGAGTAAAGAGACAACAGAGGAAGAACTTCGAAGCAAATTGGCACACAAAGATCAGCAGCTTGAAGATACAAACAAAATAGGGAAGCAGCAGAATGAAGAATTACAACAACTCTCAGCACAGAAAGAAATGTTACAAATGGATCTGGAAGACAAGAGTTCTTTTATTGAATCACTGAACAAGAAAGTGGAACAACAGGAGTCAGTAGTGTTGGATCTGAGGCAGAAAGTTTGCAATAAAGAGGAAATAAACAATTCTTTGAGAAAAGAACTTGAGGATCTGACCAATCAACTTAGTGAGAGTCTAACTAACCAGGAGAAATCTGGTAGCAATCTTGAGTCGCTAAACAAAAAAGTTGAACAAATGGAGGCGGTGGTGTTGGGACTGAAGCAGAATGTTTGTGATAAAGAGGAACTGAACAACTCCCTGAGAAAAGAAATTGAAGATATGACCAATCAACTCACCGAGAGTCTGTCAAAAGAGGAAACGACAGAAAGCAATGTTGAGAAACTTCAGCAAAATATACAGACTTTGGAAGCTCAGTTGTTGAAAGAGACAGATAAGACTGGTTCATTGTCAGAAGAACTGCAGACTGTGAAAGCAAAGATGGACACTGCAGTTGCAGCACTTGAGGATAAAGAAATTGAAATAGCAGAACTGAGAGAGAACAAGTTGGCAAATGAAGATAAAGTCTCCAAACTAGTGAATCAACTTGATGACATGGAAAAGACTCTGAACATTGAACAGAGTGACAAGACTAAGCTAAAAACACTATTGAAAAATGCTGAGATCAAGATCGGAGAAGGTCTGATGCAGATTGATAAGGAGAGAGAGTCTGCTGTCCTTGAACGGAATCAATTGTTGCGAGAGAAATCTGAAGAGTGTGCTTTAGCTCTTGAACAGCTACAGAAAGGCAAAGAAGAGGTTACACAACTGAAAAACATGATTGTTCGCCTTGAAAATGTTTCATCCTCTAAAGACCAGGAAAAGTTGAAAATTGAAAAGTCTTATGAAGCCTTCAGTGAGAAAACACAAAAGAAAGAAGAGGAGTTGCTGAAAGCTTGTAAAAATCTTGAAGAAGAAAGGACATCACTGCTTGAAAAAACAAGAGACTGCCAAGTGGCAATGGAAACTTTAAAACACGAATGCAAAGTTCACCAGCAAGAGTGCAAGAAGGCATGCGAGCTTGCAGATTTCAAGGCTCAGGAATACAGAGATGTGGTTGACAAATTGGATGACTCACAAAAGCATCTTCAGGAAGTGCGTCAGCAGCTCTCTCGGGCTGAAATTGAACTGAGAGATTCTAAAGATGAGTTGCAACAAGCAAGGTTGGACAAGAAGGAGTTGTTAGAAAAGATGAATGATAAAAAGGAAGAACTTGAGGCTACAGTTGAACAATTGCGACAGGAGATCTGCACAAGTGAAGCAAATATTTCAAAACTGTCAAGCCAACTGGAAAGTAGTGGTGCCTTGATTAGAGCTGTGGAAACTGAAAAGCATGAGCTTGAAGAGATGTTGGCACATAGTAAAAAAGAACTTTGTGATGCTGTAGAAAAGCTGAATACCTTTGCTACTGAGAAAGTTGACAGGGAAGCGATGGCGAGAAGTGACAAGGAAACTGAAAAGGTGATTAACATTCTCCAAGAACAAGTGCAATCCTCAGATGCAAGAAAGGCAGAGATTAAGTGCGAGTTAGACAATGCAAAAGATGAGATCAACCGACTAAAGAACACTGTGAGTTGCATGGAAGATCAGTATACATCAGCAATGGCAGTGAAAGATTCAGAGTTTGAGCGAAAGATGGACACAATGAAAGAACAAAATAATCTCACTGCAGAGAAGTTGCAGAAACTGCAAAAAGAGGTTGATTCCTGGGAGTCAAAAGCTAAAGAGATGGAGGAAAGAATTGAAGAGCTTTTGTCAGAGAAGCATGCACTGTCGAGAGTGGTAGATGATAACACCGTTGAATTGTCTCAGCTGAGCAACAGAAATAATGAGCTGGAGGGCATGTGTGAAGAACTCAAGCAAACAAAGGAGAATGTTAAGGAGAAACTTGTGATGCAGAGCAGTGAATTAGCAGAAATGTCAAGTGAGAAAGCAAGACTTCATGAAGAAATAACAAATGTTAAAGAAGAACTAGAAATAACAAAGAACCATTCAGCTGCACAGATGACAAGTACTGAAGAGGCCCAATTACAGGTGATAAAATGCTGCCATCTTGTCGTGCTCTAAGATTTCTATATAAAGTACAAAATTTTGTTGTGAAACAGAAAGACCAAAACCATTGTTGGTTTTCTTTGATTGATAAACAAAAGATCACCATCTCTTCTCTTGTTAATTTTTTAAAACCAAAACACTATTTAACAGAATTGCTAGCCAGTAGAACAGCACATTTCTTGGGCTGATCCATGTTTACTACACAAAGTGGACCTACCAAAATGGGACACTCAGTCATTGTCCTACAAAATGTAAATGTAACCACACACAAGTACAACATATTAAGATCACATACATGTACCTTCTAACAACAGTTGTATTCCTAGTTTGAAAATAATGCTTCTCATTGCCAGTCTGCTAGTCCCCTCACCTTTTGCAGTGGCTAACTTGCGGTTTTTGCTCGACTTGTGGGCAAGTCTATTGTATTCCCAACCATGCATGACTTTGTTAACCATTTTTAGAAATCATTGCACATCCACTAAAATGTGGTTAAATCATGGTTTATTTGCAGAAAGATAAAGAGCTGGAAAAGTTACAAAACCTGCTCACTGCAAGATGTTCTCAGGTTCAAAAACTTCAAAACAATCTCAACAAGCAAACTGAAAAGCTTGAAGCTCTCAAAACCCAAGTGAGTTCACTTACAGGGGAACTTGATGCCATCAAGGCAGAGCATGGACAATGCCAACAGAAGGAAGGAGGAACCAAGAATATGCAAGAACAGGTTTTAGAGTTGGAACATTTGTTGTCGCGTGAAAAATCAAATGCTGAGATGATGATGCGTGCTTTTCAAGAACAAGAAGAGCAGTGGGAAGAGGAAAAAACAAAGATGTTGTCTGTGGTGAAGAGTGGATCTGAAAATACACAGTCGTCCCTTATTGCTGAAGAGAATGTTCAGTTGAAAAGAAAACTAGAGGAGTTGGAGAGAGATATCAGTGCCAAGGAGACGGAGTACCTAGAAGCGCTTCAACAGACAGAGAGACGGTTTTCTTCCACAGCAAATCAAAAATCAGATCTGCAGGTCAAAATAAGAGAACTTGAATCACAGTGTGAAGAATTGAAGTACAGCCTGAAGCAGAAAGATGAAGAAATCTTTGTAAAGGAGGAGAGTTTGAAGCAAAGCAAACAGGAAGTGGCTAGTCTTGAGGCTAAGTACGCTGCAGCAGAGGAGGTGGAGCGTGAACTGCGACACCATTTGGGCGAGGTCACACAGCAGCTGGAGTGGAGTAAGGATGATAAATCTGCAGTAGTGGAAGGTAGCACTGAGGCTGGGGAGAATGGCAAAGAAACATTAACGGAGGCATTGAATGCAGCAGAGCAAGAGGTACAAACTAATGTCTTTTGTGATGACGTCAGGTTATGAATGTAAATAGATACCATACTGATGGTAAAGAAAAAAACAAGTCCTAGAACAGGGTTTTGTTTGGTTGGAATATATGCAAAGCAACCTTTTCAAACTTGTCAATAATTCATCACATTGAAACAAAGAAATCATAAGCGTGATGGCAGATTGGTAACCCATTTTAACTTACATAGATTTTAGCAATTTTATTTCTTCGTTTTCAATTAATTATGGGTTTAAAATATTATATCAAACACTCAAAAGAGTGAATCATCAGGTATCCAAACACCTCAAAGTTGCTGAAAAAAGTTTTGCTGTGCCTCGTTTTTTCTAAACCACTTCTTCATGTTTGGAAATCCAGATGAAACACTCTTCCATGTGTTTCATATATTATGTGAAACAATCAAACACACTCCCAAGATGTACTCTGTATTTAAAAGCACTTTGTTTTCAGTATGAAATGTTGTACCTCAAGTGTGAATTAGCAGGGAATGAGTTATGATATAAACTGTACCCTGTGGTGATTACAGTAGCATGACAAGAAAAATTTTCACCACTTAAGGGGGTGAACGGTGAACCTAACTTCAGTTGGGGCTATGTTGCTGGAGGTTATTATTTTAAGGATAGGATTTTTCATGTGTGGTGCACTGCCAACATGATGGGAATTTTAAGATTTTACACCTGATATCACAAATCCACATTGTACATGTAAATTATTTAGTGGAAATATCTACATTCGAGGCTCCATGTGCCAATTATTCCAATTTTCAAAGTTGTAAAAAAGTTCTAAAGCTGTGTACCTTTTGTTTGAATTAGTACACTTTAGGATTTTATCTACAGACTCAAAAGTTAGAACCACCTTGCAGAGCATAATGTTCATTATCCACAGAAAAGTGCAGCTCTGTAGCTTTTAGAAACCATTCCTTTGTTCTTCTCTTTATCACAGCTTGCAGTTCTCAGAGCTGAGAGAAAAGACAAAGAAAAGTGGCTTGAAGAAGAGAGAGTACACATTGTGGAAACAGCCAAAGAGTTTGCCATGAAACAAGAGCAGACATTTGTCAAAAAGATTGAAAATCTAAAACAAAAACTGACTGCAAAAGAGGAAGAGCTCCAAGAGATGGAATCAGCAGTGAGGCAGATACAGTATGATCTGAAGACTGCACAGCAAGAAAAGGTGTGTGGAAAATCTGAGGGGTTATTTTTTTTATAATGAGAAATAAAGAAAGATGGTAAATTTTATTCTCGGTAATGAAATGAGAGAGATGTTGTGTTTATCGTGTCACAAGTGTGGGACAAAGATACAAATCAAACCCATGACCTTCCGGATGTGTTACCGTCTTTGTGTTGGTCTGCGCCAGGGGAATGGGAGGGTGGATCCCATATAAAAATAACAGAGATTATTGTCAGAAATGTTTGGAAAATCCCTCAAAAGGTACCAGAATCTCATTAACCGAGTGTGGCTTAAATTCATTTCCACCCCTAAAAGGGGGTTCCCCCTTAATAGGTACCACAATCTCATTTACTGGGTGTGGCTTAAATTCATTTCCACCCCTAAGAGGGGGGGGGGGGGGGGGGGGGAACCCCCCTCTTAGGGGTGGAAATGAATTTAAGCCACACCCAGTAAATGAGATTCTGGTACCTGTTAAGGGGAACCCCCCTCTTAGGGGTGGAAATGAATTTAAGCCACACCCAGTAAATGAGATTCTGGTACCTATTAAGGGGACCCCTTAACAGGTACCAGAATCTCATTTACTGGGTGTGGCTTAAATTCATTTTCACCCCTAAAGGGGAGTTCCCCCTTAATAGGTACCAGAATCTCATTTACTGGGTGTGGCTTAAATTCATTTCCACCGCTAAGAGGGGGGTTCCCCTTAATAGGTACCAGAACCTCGTTTACTGGGTGTGGCTTAAATTCATTTTCACCCCTAAAGGGGAGTTCCCCCTTAATAGGTACCAGAATCTCATTTACTTGGTGTGGCTTAAATTCATTTCCACCGCTAAGAGGGGGGTTCCCCTTAATTGGTACCAGAACCTCGTTTACTGGGTGTGGCTTAAATTCATTTCCACCCCTAAGAGGGGGGTTCCCCTTAACAGGTACCAGAATCTCATTTACCGGGTGTGGCTTAAATTCATTTTCACCCCTAAAAGGGGGTTCCCCCTTAATAGGTACCAGAATCTCATTTACTGGGTGTGGCTTAAATTCATTTCCACCGCTAAGAGGGGGGTTCCCCTTAATAGGTACCAGAACCTCGTTTACTGGGTGTGGCTTAAATTCATTTCCACTCCTAAGAGGGGGGTTCCCCTTAACAGGTACCATATAAAAATGACGGGGGTGCTCCTCCTACCTTTAAGGGGTCAAAATTTGTACATTGGTACCTGTTAGGGTACTAAAATTCAAAATGACCCCCGTTGGAATTATTGCAGTACTTTTTAGGGTATTAAGCCCAGAATATGACATGTGTTGTTTACCAATTGGTACCTCTTAGGGGTAAAAATTCGTTTGAGCCACGCCCATCAATCAACATTCTGGTACCTTTTAGGGTGCTTTTCGAAAATTTCCGACTAGCATCCCCGTCATTTTTATATGGGAGTCCCCCCGGGAGGGGGGGGTTTATCCTGGTGTACCGGTACACAAGGTCAGAAACAAAAGATTAAACAATAGACTACACGGTGAACCGGTACACGAGGACAGAAACCTAAAAGGTACCGCGAAAATTCTAACGGTGATCATTTTGGATTTTAGCAACCTAAGGGGTGCCATTCATTTGGAATGAACATTGTCTTTTAATGTTTTTTTACAATTTCAAACTTCTCTTTAGAGCGTCCTGCTCGAAGAAGCCGAAGAAAGGGATCGAGAGTTTGATGCCGAGAAAAAACAATGGAGTTCAGGAAGCTTCAGCTACGAAAAAATTCAACAGTATATCACAGACTTAGAAGAGGAGCGTCAAACTGTGGGTCAGCTACAGGAAAGATGCAGTGGGCTGGAACAGAAGTTAAACGAACTTGAAAACATCAACTCGTCTTTAGAAAAGAAACTTGGCGAGATGCAAACCAGGCATAAGAGTGATAGCGAAGAAAGAGAGGTCAGAGAAAAGGGTTTTCTTGTCTGTTATTTGTTAGGTCAATAGATCGGTTTTCAATTGCCCGTCTAAATCAATTTTGGATTTGCTATGGTTTTGCATTGCCGCGCTTTGTGATTAGCTAAAAATGTCGCGCCACTTTCTCAACCAATCAGAAAGTAAAGCCAAAAGCAATCATGGCCTGCTCGCACGCGTTTTCTCGAACGAGGAAACGCGGGAAAAAAAGTCTTCCAAGTCCCCTCTGTACCCCTCCCTATCCTTTGACGCCTGCTGCCCGAGGGGTCAGTATTTGTAATGTCGAAGGCTTAAATCAGTTGCCCTTCATATTATTTTTCCAGGTACTAGAAGACGACTTACATAACAAGGTTGACTCCCTACGCTCACAATCTGATAACTTGAAAGATACCTTGCAGAGTAAAGAATATCAGATCGTTAGCTTGTCCGATGAAAAAACTAACTTGATAGCGACGATGGCATCTTTGGAAGAAAAGCTGAGCAAATCGACGCAAGCCGCGACAGAGCTACAACAGAAATGCGACCTGATGGGCGAGCAATTGGAGAGTTTGAAAGTCGAGAAAGGTGTTCTTGAGCAAGAAAAGGATGTATTGGTGCTGCAGAAGACACAAGAGAAAATTAATCTTAACAATTCTGCTAAAAAAGTTCAGGAACTACAAGAGAAGCTTGACGAGGAAGGGAAGAATAATAAGGAAATGTTGCAAGTTGTACACGAAATGGAAGAACTGCTTAAAAAAGAGAAGAAATGCGTCGAGCAAAAGGACAAGGAGCTTGCTGAAATGGAGAAAATGCTTAAGCTGGCTGTTGGGGACAATGAAGAATGTGTGAAAGACAAAGAAGCAAGAGAAGAGGAGCTGACTTTTGCGTACGAAGATCTTCGAGGCAGGCTCGAGAGGGAGGAGAAAGCTTTGAAAGAAAAATGCAACGAGCTCACGCAGGCCAAGAAGGAGCTAAAACAAGCACTAGAAAAGATTGAAGGGATGAAAGACGAGTATGAAGGAGAGTTAGACCGGGTGAAATTTGAGCTCCGTGATTCTAACAGTGACTGCGCATTGTTGAGAGGGGAAAATGAGCAGCTTAAGCACACTGCCACTGGAGGTATTGATCAGTCTGTGTGGAACAAAGAAAAGAAAAAACTTCTGCACCAACTGGAGGAGTCGAAAATCAGGTTTAATCAAGCAAAAAGCTGTCAGGAAAAACTAGAAAAAGAACTGACTCAAGCAAATCTAAAAGTGATCTCTCTTGAAAGCAAAGGGAACTCAATTGAAGCAGAAGAAATAAAGCGACTTCAAAGTCGGGTCAGTGAACTAAATCAGGAGCTTCAAAAGTGGAAGGCTATTGCTAACAACAAGGAGAAGGTGACGCTTGAAAGCAAACTCAAAGTAGACGAGGTAAAACGTCTTCAAACTCGGGTCAGTGAACTTAATCAGGAACTTCAAAAGTGGAAGGCTATTGCTAACAACAAGGAGAAGGCGACGCTTGAAAGCAAACTCAAAGTAGACGAGGTAAAACGTCTTCAAATTCGAGTCAGTGAACTTAATCAGGAGCTTCAAAAGTGGAAGGCTATTGCCAATAACAAGGAGAAAACAAGTGTTGATGCAGGCAAAGACGCAGAGATCAAAAGACTTCAAGCCAGAGTGTGTGAACTGCAAGAGGAATTGGAAAAGACCAAAGCATTAGCTGACGAGAAACGAAAGACCGCGGACAAAACGCTGGCAACGAACTTGAAACTTGTCAGTAAGATTGAAAAGCTTAATCGAGGGAAGGAAAGTCCACAGACTAAACAACAGAATGCTGTATGCTTACCCTCAGAAAGTGCTATCGTTGAAGAAAGCGTTCAAGACTCTACATGGCAATACCCTCCAAGACCCACCAGGGTAAATCTGACGCAAGCTGGTGATAACCCTGGCGTTTTCTCGCCACTTGCAAAGTCCTTGGCAAATTTGGAAATCAAGTCGCTGAACACTGCTACCACTGTCACGGCGGAGAACAGGTTGACAACTTCATCAATTGCTACACAGGTCACATCAGCAAGAGCAGCAAACACTCACACAGCAGCTGTAACTGCAAATAACAGAAGGCCAGTTCACGCGAAGAGAGATAACGCTGATTGCAATGTGCCTCAGATTGAAAGAGAGAAGGGTGTCGGCATGGTTACCAGGCGAGGCATTCCCAAACCAAGTGAAGCGGCTTTGGACTCCAAGAAAAGAGCAGGGGAAGAAGGTATGTTATCTGTTAGTTCCTAATCAGAAAAAAAAATAAGCACAACACAGACACATCATCGCATGAAAGTACTGTTCAACAGCTTTTATTTGAGTAACAACCCAAAGTGGAAGAAAAACTGGTTATTAAAGAGAGGTGGTCGTTTACAATAGGTCTGAAATCATGTGATTTATGCTGGGTCTGGGCCAACATGTTTATTTGCCGAAAAAATGTCAAATAAGTTTAGTACTATTAGTGCCAAGGCCTGTAAATAGGAAATACCTATTTGCTCCTGCAACTTAAAGCCACCAATTTCAGACTTTCATCTAAAATAGCATCTGGGTTTTCAACAGCCGCTGACGGTAATCAAGCGAAGAGATGTCGACTTTACAGCGGTAGTAAGACAGTGAAAGCTCCCGTGGAGGAACAGCTCCCCGAGGGGATGCCTGAAGTGGTCAGTAAGGGATTCGCTAACATACCCGCCCCTCCCATCAAATCGCCCTTCATTCTGCGTCGAACCACTGCAACTGCTGGAGTGAAAACACGCAGCGCAGCAAGGAGACTGACGACAAGATCAACAGCTGCTTTGCAACAGCATGTGAGTAAAACGTCTTTGTCCAACAGCTATTAACTTCTAATAGGCTTATTTCGATATATTTATATTCTTACTTGGCCCCGAGGCTAAGTGTAACAAAACAAAACAAATCACAGTGAAGTTCAGGGAGGAATGATTAATTTATTATGTTTTATTCCCTAAGCCTCGAAATTGGCTTATTTCTCCTTAATTTCACGCGGAATCATGCCATATTACTACGAGAAATTTATGTCACTATTTTAGACGATTCTGTCACGCTGAGTCGCGCTATTTTTAACTATTGTCACAAAGGATAATGCTGCTTTTAGACAAGTGCTTTTTAAACATTTCTTACACGCTCAGTCGCTTTTATCTCTCAGTATTCTCTCTTACTCGATAACGCTTTTTAGACAATTCTGTCGAGTCGAGTCGCGCTATTTAACACAATTCTATTACGCCATGAAAATTAAATCTAACGAATCCTTGTAACTGATTGACATGAGTGCTGACTTAGCATATTTTCTTGTTTGCAGAAAGAAAACCCCGTATCCTCTCACTCACCCCCACGGGGACAGTTTGCACCTCCGGAGATGGCTTTGTCTCCACGGAAGACAAACAGAATCAACACGAATGCACCTCAGGGTCCACGATCAAAGATTCCTAAACCTGGCATTAGTCAAGTTCCACGGCCAAGCAAAACAAGGGGAACTGGTAAGTAATCTGATCTGTAGGGAATTGACTTCTTTGTTATGAACACACAGGGATAGAAAAAAAGTCCCGTCCGGTCGTCCGGGACAAGTAGATTTTTGTGTTGGGCCAGAAACTTTCCCCACTCACTGGATACGGACAAGTCGCATGTGAACCAATCTTAAGTAACAATTTATAAAAACTTGTCCGGACAAGTGAAATTGAATTTTAGATTTTCGAGCCTTGAACACCAAAACCAAAGTAATTACTGCGGCCAATCATACTTGTTTGTCTTGGTTCTGTGTTTGTTTACATTCGTGTAACAATCACTAATCAGTTACAACAAGCATGTTTTGAAGATTGTTCAGCCAATCATAGTCAACCAAAACCAGTCGTCACTAGCTGTTTTCCCGCGCTTGCACCAATTACTTATTTTTAGGTTTTAAGGCAAAATAACAATTTCGCTTACCTTAATTTCCATGTTGTACAATTTTACAACTTATTTGGATGAAAAGATTCTATAGAGAAAAACAAAGCAGTAGTTTGGAGATAAAGTGCAGGATTACAAGGATGGAAGTGGATTACAGTTCATCAAGTTTTATTTCGTGACAGGCGGTCAAGAAATCAAAATTGCCATTCTTGTGAAATTTTGACTTTTTTTAGCCGTTTTGTCTCTTTAGTTAATCTTTCTTTGCTTCCATCAGTCTTGGTGACCTTTTCTTCCTATTTCAAGATAATAAAGTAAGCTCATGGTCATAATCATAAAAACACGATAAATCAGCTGGGACAGTGTCCCGCTAACGATTAATATTTTTCTCTTTCAGCTTCGTCAACAAGATCCAGAGCCCGCGTGTTACCAGGAGAAGAAGCAAATAAACCAACAACCAATCAGCAGGAGTGCAAAATGCAATGAAATCAAAGAGAAATTGTTTTACATGACAGCCAAGAATTGCCGCGCGGAAGCGCAAGTGAATGGTTGTGCATCTGATACAATCGATTGTCGTTTGAGACAATTTTTTACCAAGTGGTAACCATGGATTATTTCCGCTGATATTCAGTTATTCCTATTGTATATGAAGGAGCAGACATTTGCTATTTCTTAGATTTCTTAGTAGTTGACATTTACCACTGTACGATATTATTCATTTTGCGAGTTCGCAAAAAGGTTTGGTTTCGCGATTAGTCGATAATCGCCCGCGTTGTGGTTTCTATTGTAAATATTGCCAAAAAATTACCTACAGTAGTCAACTCGACTACGTTTACAATTTTCCGGCACAAAAGGTAGCTTCGTAGGTAAAGTGGGCACTGAACTATCGCGCCCTAACCTAAAAAAGTAGAATGAACCTTTTCTTATTTCCTTTGTAAATATTGCCTCACCTAGTTTAAACTTTCATCTTTCTTTTCTTGTGCTTAAATGGGATTCCGCAGCTTTTTGCAAAACAAGTCGGTTTTTGAGGTATATAAATACTGTTATATGACGTAAAATGTTTTTTTTTTAGCTGGGAGTATAAAATGGCAACACGTTTTGTATTCGGAAGCCAACTCCCGCAATAACAAAATCCAGAAAACGAAACAAGTCCGTTTTCTAGTTGTATTTTTTCGAAGAAGTATATTTTTAAACGCTGTTGCATGATTACATGAATGAAATAAAAGAAAATTAAATGTTGCTGTGAATTTATATTTGTACTAATTTTGAAAAAAAAAGTTAAGTATAAGATCCTTTACAAGGGAATTACCTTAAGGCAAAGGTCAGTTAGTAAGTGCGATTTATAAAAAACTTTTTAAACTTATAAGTACTCCAATTCACTCAAATTCATGGTCAATTCTTTGAGTTGTAAAATGGAGTGCTCTTTGTCACTGTCTTTGTGCGTTGTTGATAACTAATCTGCCCCACAGTGCAATGCGAACCTTTCATTTCCAGAGTCAGTTTTGGAGACCGAACGTTTGAAGGCTGTTGACGAAATCCTATAGTGTGAGCATTCAAATGAAACCTCTCCGACAGTACTTTTGCATGGTACCATTTGTTTTTCAATATTTTACTAATGAAATCTGCGATTTTGGTTAAAGTCACTGAGCTCTTTTACACTTAATCCTTGCCTTGCCCCTGCAATCACTCCTGTTAGTCGGGTAAAGCTCTGGGAACGAAAGCGGATAAATGAATATTATTGTACCCAAAATTGTTTGCTGCCCTGGGAACGAGGTTGTTACTTTAAGGCGCACACTAGAACTTCTAGGCTGGTTCTTACTTATTTGGTGAAGCCTTTGTTAGCGCCAGGGGTGTTTATTCAAAAAACTGGAACGTATCTTTCAGTAGAAACATAAATCTCTGTGTGTGGTACGCTTTTAGCGTCCTTACACCTACCTCTTGGGGGGAGGGGTGGGAGGTGCTTATTTAATATTTTTAGCCTGGGGGAGAGCTAATTCAAAGGTGGGTGCTTATTTGAAGCTGGGCGCTAATTCGAGCATTTACGGTATATGTTTGCTGAAACACAAGAGACCACAATTACATTTACGGTATATGTTTGCTGAAACACAAAAGAGACCACAATTAAGATTTAAGTTTTTTCATTTAATAAGATGGACGAGGTTGTGTTTACATATTCTGGAGAGAGTTCATAAAAACTTGCGCAGGGTTTTAAGATATGTAACTCAAGAGTGTTAATTATCAGAGATGAACTTTTCCAGCGTGTTGCCGCTGTTTTACTTGGAAATCAAGTCATCGATGGCTTCGCCTTTCTCCAGCTTTTTCTCCATTTCAATCAACAGCTGGACCCCGTCAATTACACCCTGAACTTGCTGCACCTCTGAGAATCCCAACCTATCAGCGTTTGATATGTCATACACGCCGCCCACGGACGCCGTGTCCACGCCTCCCGTGCCACGCTTTTGTAGACGGAGCTTCTTCAGAATGTCGTCCAGTCTCGCTTCGTCTTTGCTCAAAAGTGGGATTTTAAGGTGAACCCCTCCGCGGAGCCCGGTACCGAGGTTTGAAGGGCACGTGAGCACGTAACCAAGGTGCTCATTCCACATGTACTCATATCCAGCTCCCTTGATCAGTTGCTCGACCTGGTGGAAATTGGAGACTATCTTTAGAAGTGAAAGTTACTTATTTTTCTCGGCTAAAATGTGAGGTAAGTTCGCTTTTTTGAAAATAGAGGATTGTAAAACGAAATTAGATTAGCATAGCAGCAACTATCGAAGGGGAGCAGCGATACTTCTAGCCGCTAATATGCATACCTGCTTATCCAGAAAGACATAATGTAGGTATAATGTAGACATGTAGGTCTTAAATGGTCTATTTCTGCAATGATGCTTGTAATTGAAGGCTTTTATATGGAAGATATAGTAGCAAGCAGATATTAACGGTGCATTATCGTGGGGGCAGAACTGAAAAACAGTAGGCGTACAACTTCATGGAAACTAACGAAGTAAAAATATAACTTTCACACCTTGTTGAGTCCAGTACAAAAACGCTCAAACACAGCAGCCATGTCACCACCAGTCTGCATGGAGATGACACGAGTATGATCTTCCTCATTGATCCACACAAGGAAGTTCTTCTTTTCATTGTGCCAGATCCCGCGGGCATCGGGCCAATCACGAGCCATTCCCGCGCATGTCAGGAGGGGAGAAACCGGCTTGTCAAAGAGGAAGTGATCTTCGATGAGCTGCTCCTGCTCTGCATCAGTCATTTTGTTAAGTGGATAGTACCTGAAGAAATGGAGGTAATATTAAAACGAGTTATAAAACTTGTCATTCCTCGTTCAAAGAAAGGCGCGTGCTCGATAAAGCAGGCGCTTTATCGAGTTAATGCATCCACCCTACGTTGCGAGTTTGAGCGCGCGCAAATCTTGGAACCTTTTACAAATGAAGCAGCAAATTTGCTCCTCTTACACTTGTTAATAAAAAATGAAACAGTTGCCTCCCTAGGCTCGATTTTCAGCTGTTTGCATTTCTGACCAGGGTAATTCATATTTTAGCTGCGGCAAAAGTTTGAAAAAAATCTGTCTTGTAGAAAATTTTCGCGCGAACGTCCTTAATACATTAGATAGCATGTCCTTACTTTCCCTTGAATTCGCCGTCCAGTTTATTCAGTGCGTCAACCACAGCTTTTTCGACTCCTCGCCTCTCAGCACGTGAGCAGTGTGGCGGCAAGCAAAATCCCCGGATGGAGCGTCCGGTGCGAACACGTGCCGACAGCACGTACTTTTCGTCGAGTTTCCCGCCTTTTATTTTGGAGAAGTCGAGGTCAGTCTTATGCTTGTCAGTCTTCTTGTAGCCGCCATGACGCATTTCAATAACTGGGTCCAGCAAATCGGCGAAGTCTTCATAGGTCTCTTCGTCTCCTGCCACGCATCCCACAGTCATGATAAAGGGGTGCCCTGATAAACAACCGAATTTTCCACCCATTAATATTTATTCATTGCTACTCTATGGCTGGGAAAAGCTATGCAACTTTGTGCGCATCTGTTTTAGCTAACGCGACTATCCGCTCCTGTGTTGTACGAAACATTACGCCGGTGCAATACGGTGGGCTACCAACTCTCAAGTTTTACTCTCACTTCAATTTAATCCAATTTTTCTTTAAAAGGATTTAACGACTATTTAATTTGGCTATTTCTTTGATTTTTAGGATTCTTAATTTTTCTTCGTTAATATTTAACTTTCCTCGCAAAAGTAATAGGAGTGCGCACACGGAGTAATTTACATTTTACCCGTATAATGCTCACAATGTTACCCTAATATTGCGCATAAAGTTGAGAGTAATGTTGCCTTTACATTGCGTTCTATGTGGCACGTAATGTTGCATTGTATATCCTGACCTACAGTTTGGTATTTCGCGGCATTTTGTGATCAACACTGCATTGCCTCGTCTCTTTGAAATTTGACTTGTAATATTTTGCGACACGAATTGTGTGATCACTTTACACATGTAAGTTCTACCTTTTTATTTCACTCGAGATAACAATTTGCAAAATAGCTTGTCTCGTTCAGCAGGAACCTTTTTATCCCAAAAGTGCACAAGTTCGATCAAGAAACACGCGCGCACTTACTAAAAGAAGAACGTAATTATTCTGTTTGTAAAGAACGCATAATTTTTAATTGTTTTTTCGTCATCAGTTCGTGATTATCTAATTAATCAAAACTATAACAAAATTCTCGAATCTGATTGGTTATCAGCAGGCCCGATTAAAGCATTAATAGGACAGTTTACGCGTCATGCTTGTGATTGGACAATGTAATATGGACAGCACGCGTCATTTGAGCGCGCTAACCTTTTTTCGTGCATACATCTCGGTCAAAGACACACTCAATTGATATGTTTTTAATTACCAAAACGTGTAACCATTTAACGTTTTATCCTCGAATTTTGTTATAGTTATAATTAATAAGTAAGAGGACTTCGTGTCATCCAATTCTGTCTGTAATCATACTCGTGATTAAACAAATTGGACTCCCGCTTCGCGGTCGTCCGATTTTGTTAATCACTCGTATTCAATTACGAAAGTATTCAATTTACAAAAGGTTGTAATTGGATAGCTGTAATTAGACACCTATGTTGCGCGCGCGTCAATCAGTTGCACTTAAATGGGTTCTTTTTTGCTGTTTTCCTCCTGCTTTCAAACTGATAGAAAATAAAAGTAAAAACTGCAAAGAACCGCAAACGATAATGCTGCTAACAACAACGTAGGATCTACAAGAGACCTAAGAAAACGCAGAATATAGGATCTGTTAAGACCTACGGTCACAAAATATATAGAAATAAAAGTAAAAACTGCAAAGGACCTCAAACGACAATGCTGCTAACAACATACGTAGGATCTACAAGAGACCTAATCAGCCAAAAAAATGAATGAACAAACATACGATAAACTGCAAGGCTGATATGACTACGTAAGAAAGTAAACTTTGTGAGACCCCAATACGACAGAAACCGATAAAGTAGGGTTGCAGTCGAGGATAGCCGTTTCGTTCTTATTGGAACTCGTTATGGTATGTTTGATAGAAAAGATCCTAGACGTTTTGAGTGCAAAAAAGTCCACAGACTTTTAATCTCGAATTTTGTTATTGATGCGATTAATTAGTAATTGAACTTCGTGTTGTACAATCATTTTTCAGGGGTAATCGTGCTCGTGATTTCAAATCGTCCTCGCGCTACGCGCTCGGTCGATTTAAAATTACTCGCCCGATTACTCCCTGAATTGTACTCCACTCAGTCCAATTACTATTACTAATTTTAATGTCGCGACGAATTGATGGACTACTTGAATGCGCGCGCACGGTACAAATTAATATCTTGAAATCATATAAAAAACCCTTTTGTTCAAGTTGCGTGGTATTTTGCAAACTGTTGAATTGCGCTATCATTTTTCCATCCTCGAGACCCAGGGGCAGTTAGTGGGGCCGGAACGGGGTTAAAAAAAAAACGACAAAAACCGGTTTTCTAGAAAACTTTCGTCGCGCCGATTTTTACCGTGTTTTTACCTCGTTGCACCCGACAACTGCCTCTGGGCCTCCGAGGATGTCCTTTTTCCATAAAAAGATCTATAAAATACCTAATGTTCCCACCCTTTTTTTCAGCTGTGTCGATGCTTCAAACTATTTGTTATACGTATTTGGATAAAGAGTTGATGTGCGGCAGTTTCTTTCTATTTGTGCCGTTTTGAAAGGTTTTATGTCATTAATGCGCAAAAAATCAAGTCGAAGGCTTAAAAAGCTTTTTAAAATTTTTTAAGAAAAATTCCCTTGTAACTCAAAATTGTCATTTGAAACTTACTTCCATAGCGCGTTTTTTTTAAATGGGCATTTCGAAACTTTTCTATTTTTTAGTAAATGCTATTTAATATTATCTGTCATTTTCTTCTTGTAGTTGTTTTCTTTCTTTCTTTCTTTCTTTCTTGCTTTCTTATCAACCTACCTGGATTGTCCACTCCGGTTTGAATGACATCATCCAAAGTGTATCCATTTTTAGTAACTTTATCCCTCAACTTTGTGTAAATTTCTTTCGTGAGCGCTTTTGCCATGTAGTTGTTGTGCTGAGAAAGATCAGGATAATCTTCATCAGCGGAAAACTTCTTGTAAGCTGCTTTAATTTCACCCATTGTGGCAAACAAATACGAATTTGAAGTCCTCAGACAGCACGTGTAAACTTTAGTTAGTTTCTTCTGTTAGAATATGATGACTTCATTAACGGTTGTGACGTAAAAGAGTAGAGCTTCATTATCAATTTTAATTAATTTGCAATTAAAATTATCAATTATGCAACCGTCACCCTCGTCATCACCATCATTATCATTTATTTCAAGGTACAATTCTTAAAAGTAATTGCTGCGAGCTTCCGAGCGAGCAGCACACTAATCTTGACAGGATCCCTGTGCACGATGGGATCCATGTGTTGCCTGAAGTAATGCCAGCACAATCTCGATTCTACGGAGTTTTGTTTTTCACGATGATTTCGAGCTTGGGTGTGTGCAGCGGTGTCACTATAACTTCGATGCGCGCGCTTAGCTTGCGCAACAATTCGCGTATTGCAATCTACGCGCACGCAACAAATTTTGGGAATAAGTTCGTGTTCCAGTATCCTGTATGATGCCTAGTGATGTTGGATGATGTCTAGTTCCATTAGATGATTTCTAGGGAAGTTGATTAGGTCTAGCAACGTGAGATGATGTGTAGTCATGTTCCTTGACGGGTGGTTAGGATTGGTGGTGGTTTAGGGGACAACATTGTTATTGATTTTCAATTTGGTGTACTGGAACACGAACTTATTACCGCAAATAAGACGCGACATACAAAAGACGCTAACTTCCCTATTTATACGAGCGAGTCTTGTACATAAGAAGCTAATCGGTTGTATCAATGGTACCCCTCTTATTTAATTTTGCTAATGTTGTTTGCAGTTACAAATTTAAAAAAGAAGTTCCAGGCATTTTTAAAATTTTTTTTTCATAATACAGATATATAATTATTAACCTACAAGTGTACTACCCACCCAAGTGACGTCCCATTCAAGTTGAATTCCCTCCCACGTTTAACCTGTCCTTACCGACCTTACCAAGTACTATACCCGTCCCCCTCACACCACTCACCATTGTATTTTATTCTGCGTTTTGCTTACTATTACTATTACTATTTATATTGCTTGCTCCTATTTTGCCAGGTTGCGTTTTTACAAGAGTCGAGAGCAAGTATCCTTGCGTTTATGCTTATGCTTTCGTTGAGCCCGTTTTTTTTTTTCATATTGACATGGGCTGTAATGCTACAAGCTCGGACAAAACTAGTTAAGAAAAACTATTGTCCTGAAAAACCACCCTAATCCCCTGTTTGTGTGGTGTGGTGTGTGCATCTGTAAATGTAATGGCCGAGTCGAACATTTTTTTGAAAATATCGCTTTCGCGAGTCACAAATCGTCAAAGTGAACACAGAAAAGCAAAGTTTAACAACATAGCAGTGATTTTGAGAATTTTCATTTCATTTTCACCAGTTTTAAGAGCCCTAAATTTCGCCTTAAGTGAGGCTAGTTTTATAAACCGATACTGGCCATCACCGACGCACACCACACCACACAAAAAGAGGAGTTTCCTTTTCATAATTCCTTTTATTGAACTGAAAAGTGAATGCGAAACGCGTGCTTCTGATATGGCAAGTTTAACATTTCCACGACTGGAACCGTCACGTCAGCTTCATTATTGCTTAATTGATAAACGGCAACCGTAAGTTAAGGACGAGGGGCCGTTTGAAAGATTCACGTGGGAAGGTGAGTCAGTGAATTTACTGTTATCCCCTTTCACCCCCATTTTTCCCACCACACCACAAAGGTAACCTTTATAACTTAAACTGTTCTGTTTTTCTGTTGTTGTTGTTGTTGTTGTTGTTGTTTTCACCAAATGGTAACGAGCTGCCAACCAACGAAATCTGGATTATTAATATCTCTGGGTTACATCTAACCGTTG
The DNA here is from genome assembly GCA_024195265.1 of Dendrophyllia cribrosa. Classification (NCBI taxonomy): domain Eukaryota; kingdom Metazoa; phylum Cnidaria; class Anthozoa; order Scleractinia; family Dendrophylliidae; genus Dendrophyllia; species Dendrophyllia cribrosa. The sequence goes on from JAJLRJ010000014.1 coordinate 12,407,198, forward strand.
AATGTGCCACTTTACAGTACAATCAAATAAAATCCCAAAGCAATTGTTATTAGTATATCTGGGTTACCCGTACCATTGGGTGCGCCAATTTAGAGAACAGTCGAATATACTAAGCAAAATCTAGTTTGAAGACAGTGGGTATGGATATGGAGTGGCTATGTCACGGCGTGCAGAGCAATGGATGAAATCGATAATAGATGGCAATTGATATCAGTCAACAATAATTGATTGATATCAGAAATCGATGACCAATCGATGGCAGGAAAATTTATGATTTTTAATTGAATTGATTGTTGTCGGTTTTCAATAGAAATAGATGGCAAGCGATGGCATTATCATTCATTACTTTTATTTCTCAAGAAAAAATAAATTCCGAAATAAATTTTTGTACGAAAGTTGTCAGTAATTAAGGTTTTTGTTTTTAAAATGGCAGACCGTTACGTATTGATCGAAAGAAAGTTCTAGGCGCTAGCGTGTGAACAGAGGCGAACATGGAAGTCGCGTTGTTTCTCTACTGTTGGACCTTTTCTTATCAGGGCTTTATTCTCCTCTATAGAACAACTGTACTCGGAAACTCAATTTTATCCTTAAAACAACCACTGTTTATTGAATGATAATATTGAATTACAGTTTGTCAAGTGACGACTTGTGGCTGATACGTAACATTCCTTTATGACGCCTTCTCGGAGCTATAGGTGAACAAACCTGTAGTGCCATCAGCAACTTCAAATAAGCCTCTCACAAATCCTTAGAAAAGTTTTCTAAGGATTTACGAGAGCCACCAGGAGGTATTTACAGTGCGCGAAGTTTGGTTCCTTTAATTAAGAAAGCGCGCGCACAAACACACGCACACGCAGGAAAGCACCACGCACTTAGAGTAAAACGGAGTTAAAACAACTCGAAGGCTCTTGTAAGCTAACTCGTGAAAAGAAAACGTTCGGACCTTCCCTTCTCCTTGACGCTTTTCTTTACCACCTCCCCACCCCCTGCGTCCCCACCTCAACGTCGTTCCCAGGGGGAAGGCACTGAGATGACCATTACATATCGCGGGCTCGTCCTCCCTTCTCCTTGACGTTTCCTTCTCTAACTCCCCACCCCCTGCGTCTCCACCCTCCAACGTCGTTCCCATGGGTAAGGCAGATGACCACTACATATCGCGGGCTCACGTACTCACGAGTTAAAAAGTGCGCACAAAAAACAATCAGTATTCTTCACATTTCAAGCATTTAATGCACATCATGCTGACGATTGTCTAAGGAAGTTGCACTACATGAGAAAAAGAACTAAAGAACTCTAACGATAAACCAAAGTATTTTGGAAATGTTACAATGTTATCAACAGCTCAAGTCACGCATGCAGCTGAATTTAACCTGCACACCATAGTTAATAGAATAAACTGGTTATGAAACTCAGTCAGTCCTTTGTTGTATGTTTTTGTTCTCCATTTCTTTTGTTCGTTTGCCTTGACCCTGCACAAAACACAAAAGGTATTGAAATGCATATGAGCAACTGACCAGTAGAAACATTTGGGCAAACACGTTAAACAAAACAATGTGCAGGGTCACGGTTCGTTCAACATAAAACAAAGCAGCTTTGTACACTCCTTTTGAAATTTATTGAGCTTCATAACCAGTTTGTTCTATTAACTATGTGCACACTGATGCATGCAACTGGATAAAATAGAGCCTTAGTTGGAGCCATGCAGAATACGTCTTCATAAATATTATTTGTAAATATGCTTATTTTATATTACACACACTATTTGACGGAAACTAAAAGGATCCGCTCGTGTTCTATTATAACTGTCTTGCAAGGTATTGTTCTAATTGGAAATCCGTCCTGACCGCCTGCGGTCCTGTTAAGGGAGAGAGAATAAAAAGGTATTAGCCAGGAGAAAATAAGAATGAATGAAAAACGAGGGATGAGAGATAGACAAGAATTGTCTTTTTCTATCATTCAGAGTGACTAACATTAGCCATTTTAAAGACTGATGATGATGATGATGATGATGGTGATGATGATGATGATGATGACGAAGATAGTGATGATGGCTAAGAGACGAAACCTGAACAAAGTGACGCAAGGAAATAACTACAGAAATTCTCATTAAATATGACTGCTAGACAAACGAATGAAAACTCGTCGATGATGACGATTACAAAGCGGATAAAACCCGAACTTAGTAACGCGGCGAAATAACTGCAGAAATTCGCAGAAATATGTCTGCTAGACAAACAAATAAAAACTCGTTAATGATGACGATGATGATGATTACGACAATTGCCAAGCGCTTAAAATCCGAACTTAGTAACGCAAAGAAAAAAATGCAAAAAATTCTCCTGAAACATGTCTGCTAGACAAAAAAAGATCTCTAGCTCGTCCACTCTCGTATATTAAAAATACAGTTTTGCAGGTTTAAATTTGATGGCAGCACATGAGATTTGATATATGAATTCGAACAATATCAACTCTGTTTTCATTGTCTCGAAGTAATATTAAGAATTTCCATTTAATTTAAGACCTACTCATATTTTTTCCAAACCAAATATTACGTGCGCTATTTTTGTTGCAGAATTTTGTAAAATGCTAGGGCGGTATTCCATGAAAGAAATTCAAACCGGTATAGCATGCATTGTGAAAATCTTTGTAGTTCATACCTTTGGTTAATTATCTGCCTCGCTACGCCTCATCCTCGATTCATATCTATCTAAGATATTTTCCAGGCGTTTCAGCAGCATTTCTCGTTTGACTTCAGCCCGCGCGTCCTGGAACCCACCATCATGCGGGGTGACCCTGCGCTCTTCTAAGGGCACAGCTCCGGCTCGTTCCATTCCCCGGCCGAGACGAAAGTGAGCATTGGCCAATTCAAAGAACAGGAAAGAAGTTAGGCAGCCAATAAGAAGGACTAATCTCAGCTGGTTCATGATGACCTGGTGATTAAATGAGCAGCGTATTAGTTTATGAGTTAATTCCAGTAGTGGAACACGGTAGAGAGCGCAGCGAGCCTTCCGAGACGTCTTTGATAAAATGAATAATTCAGAGTAATCGAGCTAGAGCCATTTAGCCTGCCTCTCGGTACACCAACTATATCTTTGAAGATTATTCAAGTCCAAATCTTAGCGAGTAACACATAAAATTCACCACACATTTTTATAATTCAAATTCTCCGTGAGACACAAATGGTCGACGGCTAACAAATGCACCACTGGAATATTACGCACGTGAAAACTCCGTGCAGTTCATTGACATTTTGTTTAATTACGTTCTGGACGCATTTCATTACTTTTTATGTCGTGGCTAGTTTAAACTCTTTACGTTATAACAGATTATTCTATATAAGGACGTTACGAATCATTTCTAGTCAGTTCAAGCCCCTACCTCTCCTTGTATTCCCCTCTCTCCCCTCCCCTTCCCCCATAACCAATATATGCGAAGGGCTACAAGAAACACCATTCTTTTTGCGTATTCGTAGAGCTGTGGCATTTCCAAATTATTATTTTACAAACTGTGCAATCTTTTACTTAGGCGTTGCTACATCATTTATAACAGACTGACATGTTCTTTTTACTTTTTAAAACTTGAGTAGTAAACGCCTTTCCGTCTTTCCGCCGCGATCTGTACTGACGCGTGGGAGTATGTCAAAATGTAACTAATTGATATTGTTGATTATTTTACCGAACAAACCTTGCTTCATGACAACGCATTTTCAGAAGTAAAACTCAATTTTACAAAACAGCGGAAATACTGCTGTTTTCCTTTCATATCGATAGCTGGAATTTTAGTGAAATTTTTACGACATTGATTTCAAAACGATTTTTCAGTAAGGTGTTGACTAGCTATTTTAGTTTTTATATCTTCTTGAAGTCTGTTTTCTAGAAACGAAATAGTCTGTTTTATATAGACCAACGGCGTTAACCGAATTGCAAGCTGATTTGATGCGTCAACGAAAAATTCGCTTTTAGTGACAAAACTTTTGTCTTACACAGCAAAGAAAAAAAATCACTTTTCAACTTCTCCAAAAAAACTGACGAATTAATAATTCAAATAGGTAAGCAGTGGATAAACCTCGAGATGTAAGAGAAACCAGAAGAAAACTGATTACATAAAAAAACTGGCACAACCCCGGCTTCTGCGCCTAAACTCAAGCGTTACAAAGTGGCTTAACGTTAAAGTTCGGTTAGAATAATATCTGAAAGAAAATGTGAAACTCAAAGAAGAACGTTTGTATCATTCCTTACGGATCCAAGCAACGCCTAAGGAAGGAGCGGTTAAATAAAAGAACTTCAATCGCGATCTATCTTTTCCTTTCTTCATAACTGTCGAGGCTCGATACAATACATTTCAAAAGGTCGGGTCCATGATAAGGGTTTGAATGTTAAAAATTTTTAACTGTGTCAGATCGTAACATTTTAAAGGTTCTAAATTTTAGGCGATCGATAATTAAGAAAGTAAAAAAAAAATAGATAAACAGAGTGTAACCATATAAGCTTGATAAATGCCGCATCTTGCGAGGGTTCAAAAAAATGTACTTACGTTTTAAACTTCTCAACTGTACTCAACAGCTCTCAACTTGTCAGACCTGCAGGTGAATAACTGTGATATCTGACTTGGTTTGAGGGCTTTATACCCTGGTACCGGAACTCAGCCCCCGTGAAATAAAAGGTTGGCGCCGGTAAATGAAGCTCTGTAAAACGCTTTCTTATTCGACTTTTCGCGTATCCACTCCCGTTGAGCGGCTATAGGAAGTTTCAATAAACCATCTGCTTTTAAGAGAATTTGTCAAAGTAAATATCTTCATGACTTTTTCCCACAGTTAATTATCTATCTTAGGAAAACGCGCGTAGGGCAATTTTGACATGCGACGTCTACAAGTTTCGATGGCTTTTAAATTAAAAAGAATTCCTTAGACCATAACAAATATTGTTTTAAATTCTAGCTATGCTAAAAAGGTTTGTTTTGGAATTTTGGAATATTTGTCGTCCTCTCAAAACCTCGCTAGAGAATTTATATTAACTGGAGAGCTATTTTGAAAACAGTTCTTTAACAAAGACGTTTTTTTATTACATGTAATAAATCGCGTGGTTGTTGGCAATCTTTACAATGCTATTTGCGATTCTCCTTACGGTATAGCTTTTTCGAGCCGTCAGGTTATTTTCGGGATCATTTCGTTGATTTATTAGTTTATTTTCATATAAAGTGGTCATGGCGAAGTTTTAGAAGCAAATATACTTGATTTTGTTTAGTTTTTTTCCGCTCATTTTGATGAAATTCTCCATGTTTGTTTTGCCCTTCAATATCCGCTTACCTTAGCCCCAAGACGTAATATTCCATTAACCGTACGAGGTACTTTCTCAAATTCAGAAACACAGCAACACTTTTTCATTTACAAGGTCAAAGTTTCTTTTCCAAAAATATTGTGTAGGCGGTATTTCTTGTGCGAATGTTTTGTGTTAAGACTTTTTAAAGACATTTTTGTTTATATCAGTTTTTCGCCCTTGCGGGTATAAACAAAGGGCTTAAAATAATGAACTCGAAAACAAAGGAAGAGTGATAATAACACTATGCTCAGTAATAAAGCTATCTTCTTATAGAAAAGTGATTGAATTGGTAATTACTTTGTACAAAGTCATTGAAAAAATTACTCAAGGAGAGGTACCACACCTATCATGTGCAAATGAGAATATCAAATGATTTGATTTCAATCCCTCAAAGCGAAAATTTATTTAAACAAAGCTTATGATTTTTTCTTGCATTTTTTTCTCACATGTATTGCTTTGTAGTTTGAGTTCCTTGTTTTGAGTAAGTTTCACCTGTTTTGCTATAAAGGCTTCAAGATTCATTAACTTTGAAACAAAATCACCGGTTCGTTTTGCCTTTGTCAATCTACATTCAATTAACTGAGATAGAGATGGAACTAACTATCATTAAAATGCTCAGTGTTTTCTTAATCCCATCCACGGCCGCATAAATAACTGCTACATTTTCCTAAGTGAATATTTTTAACAACAATTCCGGAGATATGAATAATTGGAATCGTTAAAATTGATACACGAAGTGTAAATGAGTTTATATTTTATTGCTTTTTTTCTAGTTATGTTTCTGGGCAGGGCGTTATAAGAAGAAAACTTATAGTTTTATGAAGCATCACTCAGCAATGTTTAATAGCGAAATTGTAAGATTAAAAATCTTATCATGCTCACAATTTTGCTTTATTTTATGGCAATTTATATCAATGATAACTTCGGTAAGATTACAGGCTATTGTTTCGATTATTCGCCTGGCCTTATCACGTTTACAGATTAGGTGTATGATTAACCTTTTGGAATCCCATAGTTTTACAACGTATAATAAAATTTAGATGTATTATATAAAACAACATCACAGCATGAATTGAACGTAATAATCTGTCGATCAGCCTGCTCGTTTTGTCTGCATGGAATAAATCATTATTCATCTAAAACCAGAGATGCAAAATGCATGAGATGAATACAACGTTCGCTCTGAAAACATAAGTCGGCAGGATATTTATTCAATAAAACTAAATTACTTGCTGTTTCAAGGATCATATATGAGATTTGCGCTCTTGCGGTAAGTTGAAAGATTTTGTGAAATTACTTTCAACGAGTAACGGTTTTCGCAAGCGCTTTTTGTAATTATCGCGATAATGTCGGAAAATTCACACAACTCCTCTCAGATCGTTTTTTAAAATAATATTTGACTTAGAGCTTATTCTCTTAACGGCAAAATAGCTTCTTGATTTTTTTCCGTGGAAATTAACTTTCAAACATTGCAAAGAGAGGGGAAAAAAATCATTTCTTTGACCATGACAACAGTGTAGTTTTAGACAATTTTGGTATGAAGAATCTTTCCGTAATTTCGCCGTCACAGAAAATTTATTTTAGCACTTCCATTGTAAAAGAAAAAAAAAATCAGTAATGAATAAATATTGCAACCCCTTTTGAAAGAGGAAAATTTTTTTTCACTTAAATGGTGGCATTAAAAAATTTCAATCAAATGCAAAAAATGTATATTTAGATCTACGCCGGTATATATATACACGAGATAAAAACGTCCATCCTTTTTTTGACTTGACGATTTTTCTAGTAAAATGTATTTTTTACCATATGTTTTGTTATATATTCTTTTTAGTTATGCGGAGGCGTACAACTTATTAAATTAACACTCAAATCTGCGTGAGCAAAATGGGTCTTTTTCTTTCATCACGAGCATTTTATATGTCACATCACCACATTGGCATTATACCCTTTACTAAAGCTACTTGTAGTAAGATTTTAATCAATAATTCGCTAGTGATCTCTTGTTTTACTCAATGTCTGTACAAATGTATTGTAATAATAAGGAAAGGCAAGTACAAACAAAATCAAATATAGAAGGTTCGCGTGGTTTCATTTACGATTGCCCGTCTATGTTATGGCGGCGAGACAAGATTAGTTTTCAATTCACGATCTATATAAGGACAGCACCTTTTTTTTTATTGAGAACTGAAAATGTTTCCAAACAAAATGAAGTGTTTAACATTTGATAAGGGCGTAGTTGCTAGGAATATAAATTTGAAATTCATGAGTTGAATTAATTTGTAAAAAGTCTGGCTCAAACGAGAATAAACGACTGAACGAGTCAGGAACTAAAAACCAGTTTTCGCTAGCGAGAAAAGATTAAGCATAACAAGAAACGAACATCATGACATGAGCATTAGATGGTCTTAGATTGATCCTTATGCTTGCGCTTATGGTTATGCTTACCAGTGAAAAACGGCTTTAATGCGAGGTTTGGATCTCTTTCGATTACTTTCGTTTGACGGCCTGAGTATTTTTCCGACCATAGTTTTTAATCTCGTCAAAAATACTATCTAAATATTTATCTTTTGGTTCTGTTTTGAATTAAGGATGAAAAGAAAAATGATTTTCAGACAAAGATCCAACCAAATTAATTACCTGTATTTTTTCCTATTTTTTGGTGTATATGTTCTTGTTATAAATATAGAAAACGAAGATTTTAAGACGCTCATGAATGACAACAACAAAAAACGCAACATGTCAAAGCTTGGGATTGTCCACCAAGGTCCCGCCAAATGCCGAAGATTTCTCTGTTCCAGGACTTACTGAAAGTGGCGGAAACGGCGCGAAAGCTACCACAAGCCGAAGACGAAAATTTTTCGGCAATTCTTGAGATTGTCCAAATGCCGAAGATTTCTCTGTTCCAGGACTCTGAAGGCTGGTTCGCAAGAGCGATGCAAACGCAAACGCAGTGCAAGCGCTAGCCTGCGTGGAAGGCGTTAACGGGGACTGAGGGGGGAGGGGCGCGAAAAAGGAGAGGGGGAGAAGGGAAGGAACGCCTGCTATTAGAACCGGGCTATTCGCATTACGTCCACCGATTTCCTTGTAATCGAATTACGTCAACTGTCAATACGTTCACCAATCAGAAACTGGAACGCGCTTTTACGCATGGATGAGTTCTCGCGGGAATTTACTATGTTTACCGCCCAGCCAGAATTAGCCAATCAGATTTTGCGGCCGCAGGTTCAGGCTATGCAAGCGCTTGCAAGCGCCGACGCAAGAAATGGCCAAATTTTCCATTTCCTTGCGTTTGCGTAAATAAATAAATAATAAATAACTATATTTAGAGAGGAAAGCCACATCAGCAGCAGCTGATTTTCATGCAGGTCCTCTTTCCAGATCGTTTACATCTCACACGTGTGGACCGGGAGCAACGCAAACGCAAGGTGAAAAAATTCTCGTCCCATGCCTCCACGGTTGAAGTTGAAACCAAGATGGCGATGCCGCCATCTTGGGATCTTCGCCATCTTTGAATGCTTAAATGCGCGTGCGTATCTTACTGTGTCTGCGTTTGTGTTTACGTCGTCGTGTTAACCAGCCTTCACTGAAAATGGCGGAGACAGTGCGACAGTACCTTGGCATTTCCACAAATCGAATACGAACTACACTAAAAATGGGGCTTGACAGGGAAGGCGGGTTTCTTTTTCTTACCATTTACAAGAGAAACCGGTTGTTCCAGCGTTTGTGTAAATGGGTGCGAAATCCTCAAACTGGATAGTTTTCGCTGGGGATTTGTCGCGTTCCATTTTCCGTGGCGTACGCCTTGAAACCAGGCAAATATAAGGATAAGAAACATACAATAAACCCGAAGGCTGTTCTGACGACATGTACGTAAAAAAGTTGACTTTGCGAGACACCAATACGACAGAAACCGATAAAGTAGGGTTGCAACCGTGGACAGCTGTTTCGTTCTGATTGGAACTTGTCACTGAGCACGGTGTAGCAAACTTAATGACGATTGCAATAATGCAGGCGCAAATAGATTACACAATGACCCATTCACCATATCAGCTTCCGTATTTTGGTACTCAGTCACTTGTCACCCGAATCACGCGTGCCACATCACGTGTTCAGGGAAACAAGGAGCCCCAAATGTTACAAAGGTGTCTCGCAAAGAAAATGTTGATGGACAAAGCCAAACTAAACATTGACAAAACCATGCTTAAAGAAAACACAGCATATCGGATCTGTAAAGACCTACGGTCCCAAAATATATAGAATAATATAATATAGATCAGGCCCCGATTGTTCAAAGGGCGGATAGCACTATTCACCAAATAAATCACTATCCAGTGTAAAAGTATTAACAGAATCCATTGTGTTATCCGCTGGATAGTGATTTATCCGGTGGATAGCGCTATCCACCTTTGAACAACCGGGTCCAGCCTTGCAGTTTATTGCATGTTTGTTATTTTTTTGACTGATTAGGTATCTTGCAGCTCCTGCGTATTTCGTTAGCAGCATTATCGTTTGCGGTCCTTTGCAGATTTTACTCTTATAGAGATAAGGTCTGGAACTGGTAGAAAGGTGTATAGGATACGCACGTTTCCATTTTGGAAATTTAGGAATTTTTGACTACTTTTCAAGGGGCGCGATCCATTCGACCAAAAATTCCGGTTCAACTTTCTAAATCTTTTCTGACGGCGAATGGAACAGACATTTTCGGTTTCACCGCAATTTTTGGGTAAAGACGACAACCTCGCGAGGCATAGTACCCCAATTCTCCTGAACATTCTTCGCGAAAATTTCCGTGCATTTGGGTCAAATATTTCGCAGTTCGGTAACGGAAAATTTCGTTTATTTTCGATTTTCCGAAGATTTCCAAACCTTCTGCGAATACTACCTTATTACATGAAATTTTCGCGACACGTTAATTTCGCGAATTTCGCGATTTAAGGTGGCTGAACACAGTTTCACTGTACCTATGCGTCATTCATTGTCATTTTAAAACCACTAACGTCTGGGCGCCCAAAATTGGCGAGGCATACGATTAAGCAACGAGCTATATATTTTAATATTTTTGTTGAGCTTTTAGGGTGTTGCCATGGCAACACGGTGGATTGAAAATCAGCCTGCAATATTTGGTTTCTTTTATTTTCAGAAAATCTAGTCATTAGATTTTGTCCATCATTTGTCTTCAGTAAACTCGTAAAAATATCCTTATGTTAACACTGGTCTCATGTAATTTTGACAGAGGGATCTTCCGTAATTTGTGGTTTAATATGTTTGCGTTTTGTAAAAATCTCCTCTGTTAGATTTCAAATTTTTGATGGCAGGTGAGTTCGGCATATTTGGAACTATTATTGTGCCAAATTTCGTGAAATTCTAATGAGTAGTTTCGTAGAAATCAGCACGTTTCCGAGGAAATTCGCTAAAACATCCAGTCACAATTTTTTGGTCAACTGCGCATGCGTTGCATTTGACTGGGTTCTCGATCCAAAGACAGAAACGACTAAAAAGGCAGTGTATTTCTTCAATGGTTCTATATATTATCTATTGATTGAACAAACATTTTTACTAACGAAAAATTGTTTGATTTTAAGACGAAAAACAACACTTTCGCGATCCACGCTGAGCAAAATAAAATGATCGCTGAACAGGCGCCACGTTTGTTTTTCTCAAAACTCTGCGCGCGCTGACTCACGTAAGCAGCTCAAATTGAAGAGCGCGCGCAAACTGTGTTCAGCCACCTTAAAAGCAATCGCGAAATTAAAGTGACGCGAACAATAAGTGTCGCGAACCAGGCGGTGTGCGTCACGACTTGCAATGCCCCTTGGGTTAATTTGTGGAGCGGCTCATTTTCCCTTCGTCTCGACTCCGGGGGAGGTACTCAACAAAGTTTTCTACGGGGATGCTCCGCCCCGAGTTCCAAACCCTTACCCTTTCATATACTGTTTTTGACAGAAAAGGTACCCCTTTCATATACCTTTTATTGAAAATGGTACCCCTTTCATATACCTTTCGTTGAAAATGGTACCCCTTTCATATAGCCTTTGGGTGCGTCTGTATGATATATTTTCAAAGGCCCTTTTTATAATACTTAAATTGCAGTTTTCCTTACCTTTTTTATGCTTCAGCTCGTGTTTTCGCTAACATTTCCTATTCTTCGTGAAATCCCTACCCTTTCACATACTTCAACTCGTGAAATCCCGACCCTTTCATATACCTCCAGCCTCAAAAAGGTACCCCTTTCGGGCGGAGCATCCCCGTATAGCCCATTATATATAGGGAGTACCCCCCCCCCCCCCCCCCCCCCGGGGTCTCGACGGAGTGAGCATCTCCTACGTTTGCGTTATTTAGCCTAAATTTAAATCAAGCGCCTTTTCTTTGGTAAAGTAATCAAATATACAAGTCTACAAATGCAAAAAGACTTCGCAAAGGCCAGTTTTTCTTTTTCTCAGAGACACTATTCTGATTTGAATCGAAACATGCAATCCGTTAATAAACAAGACAACCGGAAAGATCAAATTTACGCACGGGTCAACGCCACGAGACCTAAATCACGCAAAGACCGCTCCACGTATTATACTGAACAAACTCTGCAACGCCGACAAAAGATATCACTCTGAACATCACAACCTATTAACGTTTGAATGTTTTCTTCCTTCAACTATAATTGAGGAAAAATAGGCCGAAAAATGATCAAACAAGAAGATGATAAAGGACGCGCGTGACCGTCGCGTGGGCGCAGAAAATTATTGTTACTCACCAGGAGACCTAGGCAAGTTGGTGAACTTATCAGTTTTGAACGGCTTCAACCGAGAAAACTAAAAGGGGTAGACCCGGGTAGACCCCGAAATTCTCAAAGAAGAAAGGCTAAATTAACTGTATGTCCCAAATTATTGACGAAAAACAAACGTGTAAAGGAATGAGAAGTCTAAGAAAAGGTGTGAAAGTTCAGTTTACGATAATGTGGCAACTGAACCAAGTAGGTTTACTTTGAGATCAGCTAAGGCAGTCATTGTGCTCAAATGTAACATTTAATTGTCGCCATGACGGAGAAGGGATATTTCTCTTTAATTCTGCCTGAAAACATTTTTAATTGACATCGCTGAAATCCTTGAAAAGGAACCATTTTTTCAACTCCACGCGCTAAAATAGCTTCTTGTTTGCCGCGAGGACTATTGTTTAAACAACGGCTTGCTATTGGTCAAATCTCGTGACGCACACCGCCTGGTCGCGAACATAACATGACGCGAAAATGAAGTGACTCCTTATGTCAATAATCAAGAAAGAATGAGTTTATTACCATTAAAACGTTTACAAAATCATGTTTTTAACTATTTTGTTGATCCATATCAAGACATTTACACAAATAACTCGCGAGACTTGTACATATGTTTCTAAACGGCATCATTTTTTCTTCCGAGTCCGAATATTGAATATTGAATATCGTGATCAATAATTGGCCAAGAACAATAATTTACGAATAACCATGAACTGCTTTGTTGTTACTGTTGACATATAGTCCAACCGCTGCGGTTTTGTTGGTAATTTTGACGTTATTTCTAACCTTTGATAAATTCGTTTTATCTAATTCAAGCACATGTTGAATAACATTGCCAAGGAAATAAATTGTATCTTACTCAAAAACGCGAAATTTAAGTGATTCAAAATACAAAATTTTCGCAAAATCGCGAAATTTAAGTGTCGCGAAATATGCACACCTCAAAATCGCGAAATAAACGTGTCGCGAAAATTTCATGTAATAAGGTATATCTGAAGGTTGTACGACATTTCCGATCTTGTTTCGAGATAACCTTGTATTTCACTGAAGTTTATAAAATTAAAACAGATATTTTTCGCGTTTCATCTGCAAACTTTAAAGTTTTTTAGACAAAATCTAAAAAAGTACAATCAAAAGTTTAGAAATCCTTATTAGGCTTATTATTGCTTGTTTTTCGATTTCATCATTTTTCCTGAAGAGCAGTAAATTATAAAACAAATTGAAAGCGATGAAATCGACTTTATTTGTTCATGTTGCGAGTACAAATTATTTGTAAACAACTGTTTAGTTTATCTCTCACTGCTACATCAAAGGCTGCAATTTTAAAACTTATTTGTAATTCGAAGAAAAAACCAGTCGGCTCATGTAAACGTCACCTTTTTCATTTTTCATTACCTGTTTGTACATACTTTACACACTAAAACACTGAGCAAAGAATGCCTTCTTGGTTTATAGATTGTTTTGTCGCTGTCGGAGTCGGCCGTATAAACCATGTATTTCCGAGGACCGACTCAAAACAGATTTAATCATTTATTTTTATCAACAAGATTTTGTTATTTACAAAGCACAAGAATCGATGATAAACAATTACTTCAACTTTGTCTTTCTTTGTTTAATACCTCTATTTGCATTATCAAAGACTTTCCCTGCGTAGTCAACGTTTCCATCATCTTATACAAGACAAGATAAGATATTTTAAAGGCGACTCTAGTTTTGAAAAATCGGTCTTCCTTTCTTGATATGGCCCCTAAAATGCAACTTTCTATAAACTTTCTATGCCACATTTTATAGGATTGGGTGTTTGTCCGCTTTGCAGGTCTGTCCGCTTTACAGGTCTGTCCGCTTTACAGCCTGTCCGCTTTACAGGTCTGTCCGCTTTGCAGGTCTGTCCGCTTTGCAGGTCTGTCCGCTTTGCAGGTCTGTCCGCTTTTCAGGTCTGTCCGCATTTCATGTCTGTCCGCTTTTACAGGTCTGTCCGCTTTACAGGTCTGTCAGCTTTACAGGTCCGTCAGCTTTACAGGTCTGTCCGCTTTACAGGTCTGTCCGCTTTACAGGTCTGTCCGCTTTACAGGTCTGTCAGCTTTACAGGTCTGTCCACTTTACAGGTCTGTCCGCTTTACAGGTCTGTCCGCTTTGAGAGAGTTGCTGACTGTATAATTACAAAGGCAAATGTACTATTTCCTTGAACTGGAATTTTACATTCGTCGTCACAATTTTGGAAGAACGGTCTATTTCTGTCCTTTAATATACTTAATATGATTAGAAATTGGTGGTTGTTATGATTGAATTTTGCTCATCCAATAAATATTTAATTAACATTTCAGCGAGTCGAAGAAAGGCAACTGAATCCCCAGAATTAATCGACTCAGCCTGTTAAAAAACTAAATTGAAGTGTATTTCAGCTCTCTTTCATGGTAATGATATCTCGAGCGTACTAGCGGACCTTGCGCGACAACAGGAAAATAAACACAGTGATTAAGCTGAACTCTCTCTAAGCTGGACACCCTCGAGATCAGCTCCTCCTTTTCGCGCCTCGTACCTTCAAGCGTCTCCCGCGCTATCAGAAAAGAAACGACTGCTAAAATGAAGACTAGGAAGGTGATGCAAATGAGATAACATTTTTAAGGGGGGAGAAACTTAACTACAAGGTGGTTGCTATGGAAGAGTTCCAAACGTCATATAATGAGTTTCTTTACTTCCTCGGCTATGATGTTTGGTCACGTTCATTCTGTTAATGGTACCATTAAATTTCATAAGTCACAGCCATATTTGGTAAGTCACGTGACCAGAACCTAAAAACCCTTAAAACTCAAACATCTTACATTTTTTTCCAATAAAACCAATGTCAACGGCTTAAGAACATCCTAATAAAAAATCTGTAGCATGGATTTGTTAAAATTCACGTAATTGAAAAAGCTATGACGTCACAAAGGTGTATTTTGATACATTTTCTTTAATAACTTTCCTGTTTTTTCGCCTAACGGTAATTCCATGCTACAGATTTTTAAAAAAGTTGAATTGCGTATGATTCGGCAAAAAAATCAGATTTTTATCTCGTTTCCTTTGAGTTTTTACGCTTTTTCATTCTTACGCGCGGTTGGGGACTGGCACTAGTTACGCATGTGCAATGTCGATTTAGTGATGTCTTGTGTTCAGTTTCATAGTTCCCACCACATTAGCAGTTTATGACACGTGAGAAATGCTAACCATGAAATAATGTCCCTAGCAACGACTCCAAAACTGTAGTTAAGTTTCTCCCCCCTTAAAGATGTCCCATTGGGCTAAAACTAGACCCATAAAAGTTCGATGGCCCCGTAACCCCCCAAAATCAAAAGTCCCCTTCATCTTCGCATGACTCAATAAAGTTTACAAAAAAACATCAAAAGAGTTGAAGCTTGTAAATGAATTGATCGGCAACAATTCAGTGGCGGATCCCCTCGTATCTCGCTAAATGTTTTTCAGTTTCTGACATTTCGCTCTGGCGTCTCTCTCTCTCTCTCCCCCTCCCCCATTCACTCCCCCCTCTATTCACTGTCGCCCTCTATTCACTCTCCCCCTATTCACTTCCCCCTATTCACTCTCCCCCTATTCACTTCCCCCTATTCACTCTCCCCCTATTCACTTCCCCTATTTACTCTCCCCCTATTCACTTCCCCCTATTCACTCTCCCCCTATTCACTTCCCCCTATTCACTCTCCCCCTATTCACTCCCCCCTCTATTCACTCTCCCCCTATTCACTTCCCCCTATTCACTCCCCTCCCCCTCCCCCCATTTACGATGGAGTCTGGAACCGCCATTGCTATAAAAAAAACGCCTTTAAATTTTATTTATTTACATTTATTTATACACGGTTTAAAAAAGAAATACATCAGGTAAATAAAATACTAATCCAAACATTACTATAATCATTAACTAAACCTCTTTTCCATGAATGCTCTGTCTCTAATTTATAAAGTTAAAATTCACTAATCTCTTAAATTGATTGAGTGATTTTGTCTCCCTAAGATTACAGGGTAGGCTGTTCCAGAGAGCTGCACCGCTATAGCTAAAGCTATTTTTCAAGTTCGTGGAAGAGGGACAACTAGTTTCAGTTTACAGAGTCCCTTAAAGAATAGCGCGTTCCATTGCTGTATAAGAAATTTAGATGATAAGTATTCAGGAACAAAACCATTCAAAGATTTATATACCATTAAGGCTTTCTGAATTTAAAAACAGTTTAAAGTAAGTTTGTTAGAAGTAAGCCACTTGCTTAGATTACCTAAATCATGATTTAGATTAAACTGTATAGAGTTCAGATCAGCGCCCGCATATGTGATGTGGATGTCATCAGCATACATCCTAGGCTGACAAGATGATAAACAGTTAGGCAAATCGTTGATGTAAATAAGAAACTAAACGGGACCTAGGATTGTTCCCTGAGGTACCCGGGACCGCGGTTTGGTGTCCGCTTAAGGAAGGTGTCCGCTTACGGGAGGCGTCCGTTAGTGGAGGTTCGACTGTCGACAGCTACTCTTTGTACTCCGTAAAGGTTCATCTTAGCTAAAAGAATGTCATGACCGACAGTGTCGACGGAAATGTTAAAACATTTCCGCGATCAATGTTAAATGCCCAACTATCAGTAGCTCCTAAAAGGATAGTAACAGTTGAGTGTAAAGAGCGAAAGCCAGACTGTTGATTACAAATTATGCCTTCTTTAGTCAGAAAGCTATATAGTTGGTCATACACAATCCTCTCAAACACTTTAGCAACTACTGAAATGACTGAAATTGGTCGATAATTATTAAGATCAGATGGCTCACCCTGTTTGAACAACGGAGTAACTCTAGCACATTTCCAATCGTCAGGAAATACAACGGAGTAACTCTAGCACATTTCCAATCGTCAGGAAATACACCAGAAGTTATTAAAGAGGTCACATAAAGAGACTGAAATAAGATCAGCACATTCACGGATTAATCTAGCAGAAATATTATCAGGACCTGTTGCTTTAGATTTTGATAAATTGTTTAGACGAGAAAAAACAATACTACTGCTAGTTGGACAGAAATGGAATGCATTGTTATTGGCAGTGATATAATTGGTATAACTCAACTCGAATCATCATCAGCAATTAGAGGTATCTCATTGGCAAGTCTGAGCCCAATTGTTGAAAAATGGTCATTAAAAGCATCAGAAAGCTCACTAGAGTTAGAGATAAAAACGTCAATCATCTTTACTTCTTGTGGTTAATAAAGTCAGGCTTCAGCTTAAGAGTATTTCCCACTGTAAAAAGTCGTCTTCTAAGCCTGTTCCAGGCGTTCAAATAGTGGGGTGCAAAGGATAGGCGGCCCACGCAGGAAAAACGTAAAGTGGAATCCTCTTGAGAGCCTCAATTCCAGAGAGCCGTCTGACTTAGAGACTTGTTCATTAAGCTGACTATTCCTTGATGAATATTCTTGACCGTATTCAAAGATATGTTAATTTGTTACGCTGAGAAATTGTCGGCATTATCCTTGAGTCGCTGTATTTCATCATTACTGAGCTTCACGTCTTCTCCAATTACATAAAATGGCGCCCAGTTAGAGATTCTTTTATAATCTTCTCTTTCTTGCATGATCTTCATGCTCCGCTGAAGCGCTTGACATACGGACAGGTTTGTGATCACGTGTTTATAGAACAGTTCCATGAAAGCCAAAGTGGCGTTATCATCAATAGCCCACAACGTCACAACCACTGCACTCGCACCAGCTCCCAGAAAGGAACGAGCAATACCAACAACCCCTTCGGCTCGGATATCTCCTTGTGCAGTTTGACAGCAGCTGAGCACAACCAGACGAGTTCGGAGGGTCAGCGAGGCGATATCTGCGCATGTCAACATGTACTCTTCCTCGGTAGGCAGGCGCTTTCCTCGAGCGGGGTCTGGGTCTGGTGAAAGAACAATCTCCCCTTTCGCAGGATCGCCATGGGCAGCAATGTGAACTATAATCGCTTTAGTAAGGTGTTTGATAACACGCGATTTAGTTGCCATTCGCTGTGTAAGGGGCAAAGTATGGAGATAGGAAGCCACTCGCTCAGCTTCTCTTTCCGCCCCTGGAAGCCCACAGGGTTTCACTTCTTCACCTCTTCTGCGGACACGCCCTACAAACGGGTTACCAATCACAAGTGCCCCACCTTGAAATTCTCGTTTGGGACGTTCAGAAATAATTGCCAAGGTTTCGAGCGAGGTACACATTTGAATACTGAATTTCTTGGAGAGGAAGGTTCCTTTTGTCGTCCAGCAAGGCAGAGAAAGGAAGACGATATAGGACGGCTTCAGGGATGATCAATAGCTTATTTCCTTGAATGAGATGCTCAACTGGTTTGATTAGAATGTCGTACAACTGGCGCAGTGAACCACCTGGCTCAGAAACATCACTCGGCTTAGTCGTACTGCTGCCAGGAAGTCCCTTTCTGATTAACTGGACTTTATAGGCGCCATTGGGGTTTGCTGCGTCTTTATCTAAAAGACTCCAAGGCAAGGACATTGATTCTTGAACAGCAAAAATATCTTCATAGCTGTCTGCTTCGGAGGCGTAAAACTCTCTGTCTTCAACCATTCCTCGTATTCCTTGTCTGATCTCTGCTATTGACGAATCGACAAGTTCCGTTAATGCCCAGTACTTTTCGGTTTCTTTCTCTCCCCACGGTCGTACGCAGTCAACGCGCAAGCTTGAGACAACCCACGTGCACATTTGACCGTTGAAGAATGAGTACAACAGCGTGGTAAGCTCCACATCCTTTGACAGTTTTACCACAAAGCTGGCGACACGTTTACTATCTTCCATACCTCGCTCCTTAATTCTCTTGTACGCTGATTTCACCGCAAACTTGTGGTAAAGAAGATCTTTGAGTGCCATGGCACGCCCGCGATCTTCTGCTAACATTGCGTTTTCAACTTGGTCATCTTGAAGCAGGGTGTAGGCGAGAGCTTTGTACACTACGACGTGCAAATCTCCGATTGACACTTTGAGGTTTTCCTGATTTCCCAGGTGCGAGCGTATTTCTTCGTAGTCCTTAATACACTCTTGGTAAATACCGCTGGCCACTTTGTTCTGCTGTAACATGCGCAGACACTTCGCACTGCCTAACATGGCGTGATAAGCGGGCAACCTCATTCCAGCCTCTTTAAACAGGCGCTGCGCTGTCCCGTGGTGAGTAAGTGCCTCTCTGTAGTCTTCACGGAACGAAAAAGCGAGTCCTAAGCTGTGTTCTGCGCGAGCGATCAGCGCTTTGTCTCCAATTCTCCTGGCTAGATTAGCGTTCTCTTGGAAGTAGGTTGAGCCAGTTTTGAAATCACCTAATGCGCAGTACGCATTTCCGAGCCCGCCGCTGGCAGTAAACTGGCCTCTAAGGTCTCCTAACTCTGTAGCCAATTTAAGAGACTTCTTAGAACATTCTACGGCTTTGGTCGCATCACCAAGGTAACGATAAACGTTACTCAAATTAGAATAAGCAACACCCTCGTTCTCTTTATTTCTCGTTGCCATAGCAACAGTAAGCGATTTCTCATAACAATGGAGCGCCTCAAGGTATTCTCCAACATCGCGGAAACAAAGTCCCAAATTAGTGTGAGCGTGAAATTCCAGACCTTTATTCCTTGTTTCTTTTGCGATGTGAAGTTCTTTTTTAAAGCACTCCATGGCTTGACGAATTTGTCCTAGATTTCTGTGCACAGCGCCCAAGTTTCCATATGCCATAGCTTTCCCGTAAGTGTCCCCTAACTCTTCGCATATACCCAGGTAATTTTGAAAGCAGTGGATTGATTCAGTGAAATTGTTCCTTTTGCGTTTTGCCAACCCAAGCGAAGCGTACGCATCTGCCATTATCTCTTGATTTCGTCGCTTTATTTTGGCATTCCCTTTCTTTCCTTCTGTGCTGGCTTCTTTGCCTTCACAATTGTTTAAAATTTCTAAAGCTTGTTCATAATAGGATATTCCGCGAGCCATGTCGTTTGACATGAAAAACATTCCCAGACAGCCAAGGGATGCTGCGATGGAAGTTAGGTGGCCTGTGCTTTCAGCGATGTTGAGGCATTCTCTGAAGACCGAATATGCTTTCTGTTGTTGTCTGTTTTTGAGTAATGTCTTTCCGAAGTTCAAGGAAATATCTATTGCTGTACCAAGCTCAGTTTCCATTCCAGCAAACTGAAAAAAAAGAAGTGAAAATCTTCATTTTAACTAATTTGAATGCTGTAAAAATAGTAGTAAGTATGATATAGGCAATATTAAAACGCGTTGTAAAACTTATCATTCCTCTTTCAAAGAAAGGAGCATGCTATGATTGGTCAGATCGAGTTTATTATACTGCCATAATTCCCGTGCCCTACCTCAAGCAGGTGCTTTATCGAGCTAATGAGTCCACCTTACGTCACGAGTTTAAGTGCGCAAAAATAGTAAGTAAGTAAGTCAGTAAGTAAGTAAGTAAGTAAGTAAGTAAGTAAGTGAGTGAGTGAGTGAGTGAGTGAGTGAGTGAGTGAGTGAGTGAGTGAGTGAGTGAGTGAGTGAGTGAGTGAGTGAGTGAGTGAGTGAGTAAGTAAGTAAGTAAGTAAAGACTTTATTTACCGAGGATAGCACAAAATAGTATAAAAATACTAACAAACCAGCGGCCAGAAATTTTGAAATATAATGTGTGTGAAATGTTATTTAAAAGGATTGGGAGAATAGACAGAATATAAACCATGTGAATCCAATAGGTCACTCGACACATCTCCGCGGTATGGCCAATACCTTACAGTGTGGAGCTGGCGCTTAAAGGTGTGCATGCACACGCCTCGGCAGTAAAGGGCACCTAAAAACGACTTTTGGGTCGTGTAGGTGTCCGACGGCTATGCCATGCTGATGAGTCCTAACAAGGACGAAACGGCTGTCCATGACTGCCACTCCCGGGGTGATATAACAAAAATTAATCATCTGACAAGAGAAATCTGACAAGAATCATTTGACAAGAGAAAAATAGAAAGGATCCAAGATCGAACGTGCCCTCAGAGCAGTTTTTAAAGCAAAAACTGAAACTAACTGTGATCTGTTAAATAGAGCCCGCCTACTAAGCTTGTACCAAAGGAGACTACAAAGCATCGCAACTTTAATGCCTGATGTATTTACCGTGTTTTTAAATAACGATGATGATGATGATGATGATGATGAATGTTCAAAGTTAAAAATAGTCTAGTGCCTAGCTATGAAGAGAAATCTTTGATTATGGCCCTAAAGGATATAGCCTGAGAAATACGGATTTCAATATTCCACGTTACAATTCAGTACATTATGGAAAGCATTCTTTTCGCTACGTCGGACCCTACCTTTGGAGCAAATTAAATCACAGTGACCGGAACAAACAAACAATCAAAAGTTTTACAGATAGTGTTAAGAAAAAAGATCTATCTTTATTAATAGCGAGTGACTGTAAAAACTGTAATTTATGTAGTTGAGAATTTTCTCAATTTCTGACTCAAGAAGAATTTTTATCTAGTTTCTATTACATTCCGAAAAGCTAATTGCGTCGACGAAGGAGACGCTTTCTAATTTTGTCGGCTAGGCGGAACGAATCGAGAAAAGTGTCGGTACCAAATCTGCGCCATCTTGAAACGTCACAATAGTATCAAGCATGCTTAGTGCGTCGTCTAGGCGGAACGAATCAAGAAAAGTGTCGGTACCAAATCTGCGCCATCTTGTTTAAACATATGCTGAATGCAACTTCCAGACATTGAGATATCTTCATTTATTTAGTCGGTAAAATCCTTGCGGATATCACACCAAGTACTGAGGCGTATCATTTCAGAATCGGAGAAATATAAACCGAAATGAAATCAAGACAAATATACTATTTATGTCGGAAAAATCTGAGACCTTTCGGAGTACACAGCACCGCAGAATTGAAGGATTTTGCCCGATTCCACGGCGATAGCGTGAATTTGTTTGACGTCGGCCCGACGTTTTCGCCTGCGTGACATATCTCGTGACATAGGTACTACGTAGGTCAAGACGAGGTGCTACGGTATAAGGAGACGCACTATAATCTATGATTACTACTAGTATTTAACTTTAATTTTAGTATTGCTGTGCGCATGATTAGTTTAGTTTATTAGACAGATGTTATAGGATACATTCATCAGATGACTGACTGACTCATCCTAAATAAACTATTTCACATTGAATGTCTCGTGTTAGTGGAGTCAGAATCTCATTTTTTCTGGACGGTTTGCATACCAAGTCAGATCAAAGGCTCCCGTGAGCCAGCTCATGGATGAACTGGATTAGTGTAGAGGTAAGGCAATATTGCGGTAAGCCTATGTTTTTTAAAAACTTTAACATGCAAGGCTGATTAAACAGCTGAATTTGTTCGGTTTCTTTTAATTGCCTAATATTTCGGTTAGACAAAATTATACTGACACGGTTCAATAGTTTCCTAAAATTAAACGTAACGACTTTTGACGAACGCAAAAAAAAAAGTACATCACCGTGACTTTCATAATGTCCAGTTAAAAAAAGGACCTAGGCAAGATTGGAACCCTGGATCCCTCGTCGTCCGTGTAAATACGAAAAACAAAGCCTTAATCCACTTTACCATCCTGAAATACATACCTACCTGTAATATGTTCAGTTTTGTCAACCTGTCATTTTTGTAAACCCCCTATTTTATATTTATAGAACATGTCATCTTTTATTACTTATCTTGTATTATTTGAATTTTGTAACGTTTTTGCTTGTAACCTTATATTCCATTGTTTCTTGGTTATTTGAATTGTAACTGAAGAAGTCAGGCCGTGCCTGACGAAATATTGGAAATATACAATTTTTTCCCCAACTGTACAGTCAGCCTTTCTTATTTTGTTTATTACTTCTGTCATTTTTGCCGTTCCCTAAGGCAGTCTATTGTTTTCTCTATTGTTCTCTTTTATAACAGCGCGTATGCATAATTAATGTTGGGGTTATACGGAAATCTTGCCCACGTGTCGAACGCCGAAAGCTACCAAACTCTCCTTCCTTTCAGTTATATTATACAAGGTATGGACTAAAAATCACTCAAATAGCGTAGAAACACTGTATAAGACAGAACACAACACCAATAAATGTTTCAACGATTTTATTCAGCAATTTTGATTTTATATATTGCTTTATAAAACGTTTATAATGGCGGGCGAGTTATTTATTCTTTTATATCTATGTTAATTAGCCCTAGTGGCCTCGTTAGCGTGTGCAAAATTCAAAAGAATTTTTACTCTAAAATGAGGCCAATAGAGCTAATTAACATACATATAACAGAATAAACTAGGAGTAATCGGAGATTAGGATAGTGCGTTCGGCAGTTGAAAGGGGGGATTTTAATTTTTGGTTATTGGGATAGATGAATATGTCTATACCCGGCGTATCCAATCGAACAAAATCGAACCAAAAATCAATCGAACCCAATCGCCAATCGAACACCAATCGTTCGATTGGGTTCGGTAATCGAACAAAATCGAACATCTATTTTGCTGTGAGTTCGATTTTCGAACCAATCGAACACAATCGAACACAATCGAACACAATCGAACACAATCAAACTCAATCGGATTCGATTTTGTTCGGAATCCATCTCTTGATAAGTAAATCACGCAGGACTAATCATAATCAACTTTTATTGAATGGAATAAATAGAAAAACGTCCAAATATCGAACTGAATGTCAATGTTTAGTAATATATATTTTGTAGCAGAGAACAAAACGACCGTAAAATAATGAAATGCACTTTCGTTTAAATTTCTATATTAGAAGGAAGGATATGGTTTCTGCCCTGTTTGTCACGTGGCTGACTAGTGTGCATGTGGCTATTGTGCAGACAATCGTCCTATCCCGGGTATGGCGAATCGCCAAAAAAAGGATTAGGGGAACGGTGCACCGTACAATATGTCCGCAGTATAAACAAACAGGAGTTCGGTAATCGAACGTTCGATTGAGTTCGATTGATAGTTGTTCGATAATCGAACGTTCGATTGAGTTCGATGGTTGGTTGTTCGGTAATCGAACGTTCGATTGGGTTCGATTGTTCACTGTTCGGTAATCGAACGTTCGATTTTGTTCGATTGACAAAATTTTATTGTGAGTTCGATTTCGTTCGATTACCGAACCCAATCGAACGATTGGTGTTCGATTGGGTTCGATTACAGAACGTTCGATTGGATACGCCGGGGTCTATGGCATATTGTCAAATTAAGAGTTATTGTGTACAGTGAAACCTGTATTTACTCTGTGTATGAAGACTGTAGGGAAAGTTTGGTAGCAGAAAAAAAAAAATTAAATCCTTTGAAGTTTGTTGTTACCCTGCGAGCAGAGCCTCTTTCGATCCTCCTAGAAAAATCCTCCTCCCGATTTTTCTAGGAGGATCGAAAGAGGCTCTGCTCGCATGGTATTTGTTGTAGTTGTCGGTAAAGAAAAGTGCTTGGCGGTCCCTTGGGAAAAGTGCACCGAATTTGCATATGTCAAAACGGTAATTTGAAACCTAAAAACACGCTTGCAAAAGCGAAAGTATTTATATAAACAGACTATGCGCTTCTACAAATTCTCTGTTTTCTTTGTAGTTTCGCTCGCCAAATTAAGATTAAGCTTTTCCAAACTCTCAGCCTTCATTTCCAAGTTTTCCACCGCGCTAAAACATCACAGAAAGTTTGGAGTGTCTTCGGGAATAAACATAAGCCGCGTTTGGTTTCGCGAGTGTTCCATCGATCCATCCGCATAATCTCCATCAAAGTGAGAAAGGCTAATTGCGAGGCTAATTGCGCATCATCAAATGCGCAGGAAATTCGCCATATGATCGCGACATTCTATTTTAGCGCGCGCTAATACACTTGCTTTCGCTATATAGCGCGGAACCCCTAAAAGTAACCAAAGCCAACCGTTTCACACACGAGCAGCAAGCTGACGCGAGCGAAAGCGAAAGCGAAAGATGAAGGCGTCACCACACGAGTACGCGCGTCAAAGCGAGGCTAATTGATAATTGTGAGGCTAATTACGAGGCTAATTGCGCATAATCAATTGCACAAGAAATCGAGGATAAGTGTGCCAGTCCTTGAAATCGCATAGCATCCGGCACAATTCCTCCCACAATCCCCTGCGCCCAGACCGATACCCGACGAAATTAGAAAGCGTTCTCCCCTCGTCGAACGCAATAAATTGGCCGCTTTACGCTTGGGTGTCCTGTGAATAAACTGCTATGAACGACTGGGAAGAATAGAAAACTATCCCAGAGCTTATTCCATAAAAGGGATAGAAAACCTTCTTTCTTCTAACTTATGGCAGTATATTCGAGCAAACTTGAACGTGGAGACACTCGCCTTTCACATCTTTATATTTCCACAAATTTTCTTCGTTTCGAGTTATCGTACCATATTAACTGTAAATTGACATGTATGAAAACATGACAAGCATTTTCGATTTGTGTTTCTTTAACTCTGTAAATAAAGTATCCCACAAACTGACATTTTTAAAGAAAAGCTTAGCCTTACACTGTTTGCTCGGGTGGATTTTTCGGTACTCCTTATTCGGTTCACTGTGAGTCAGAAGCAATGACGCGTAGCCAAAACCAAACATAACATATTTCCCAACCATAAAAGAGCTCAAATTGTAAGTGACAGTGCTAAATAAACTACATGAAAGGTCGAAAACCTTTTGCTGGCTCAGATATCTTTTTTTGTTGGCTAACGCTTCAGTAACGGTTGCAAAAACGTTTTGTAATTAATATCTGACTTGAATACATTTTCGGGGTCGAATCAACAATTTTCATAGTCAGTTTGTATGTAGTTTGAGAAATAAAGAAAGGTTTTACAACGATTCCATGAACATTTTCCAGTGTGTCCTTTATAGTGTTCCCTTACCTTGATCGGAATATCGAATCCTGTCCTCAATGAGTTGATCTTGTATCCTGTATCTGTTGTCATGCGATTTATCAATTTGATACATGCATTACGTGCTAACCTCGCTTTCATACAACTTCCGGTTTAGTCCCGCCTGGACGAAACTGTAAAATATGGCGTTGGATTGGTCTTCGTTAATATTTCGCGACGTTCCCCTGTCTTTTTCCCTGATTGCTCTTGTCTGGTTCATCCTAAATGTTTTAAAAGCAAAGTTGTCACAGAAAAGGTACGTAGATATTGATATTTTGCTACGTAAGCCTGGTTAGTGAAGGTACGTTCTTTCATCGCAGTATTTATTTTAAGCTTAAGCTTATATTTATCACTCTTAAACTCGAATTGTTATTTTAAGAACCAAATTGTTAAAACAAATCGACCGGTAAGAACTCTTTTGTTGTTTTACTTTTAAGTTCTTACCTGTCGATTTGTTTTAACAATTTGGTTCTTAAAATAACAATTCGAGTTTAAGAGATTGATGCATAACTTATATATATAAAGTTATGCATCAATCAGCGGCTTCCCCCTGGGGCCCACCCTCGGGGACCCTGGGGGATTTGTCCAAATGCCCATTTAAACCTCATCGAATCCCCCTGGGTATAGGGCAGAGGAATTCTGACAAATCCCCTGCCCCCTGGGTGCAACAATAAGGACCAGTGGTCCCGTTAATGCACAAATGTACGAATTTTACGCACAAAAACCAGCTATTTGCTTTGCTTAGGCCCGTTTTAAACATTGAATTGCACATGTGCCGAATCTAATGCTAATGAGAAAAAACTGTTTTTCTCGCTCATTTGCATTAAGTTCGGCACACGTGAAATTCAACGTTTAAAGCGGGCCTTAGACCCTCATTTAAAGTTTGTTGTATTTCAGTGCAGTTGGCTCCACTTGACCAAATAGTTGTATTGTTTTTTTTTTAATTTTTTTTTAACTTTCTTTTAAGGTTTTGAGGTCCGTTATGTAAACTACCGGGTTACCGGTAATAATTTATTTTACCCTTGGTAAATAAAGTTTCTTTCTTTCTTTTCTTTTTCTTTCTAAAAATGGAGAAAAGACGTATGGTTTTTGAGCGCTGTGAGTCCCTAGGATGCACATGAAATTCAGTGAATTGGGTACTACCCAGGATTGGACTCCTCAAAATAGAAAAGGACCCTCAATTTGAGGTTGCTGGAGTTCCCATGGACCCCTAATTTTTAAAACTAGTAGGAACTCTGCAGGACTCTTATGGCATAATCACCTACAGATCCTTGCACTTGAAGCAAACAAAGGAAACCAAAAAAAAAATGAAACTTGGTTAATTCAAGCCCTAAATCTTGTGCGAGAAGGGCGCGAAGTGAACAACTTGAACAACATCCAGGAATCGTCGATAGGATAATTATACCGCTGACCAGCAAATCCCCAGGGTCTGCCCCCTGGGGTGCAATCTCTATGAACAAAAGTGATATTTTCCCCCACACCCTCGGGCAACAAATATCTGACAATCTCAACAAATGCCCCTCGGTTCCCGTGGGTGCCCTGGGGGTGGGCCCCAGGGGGAAGCCACTGATTGATGCATTATTTTACATCTTTTTTCTTTAGGCCAATGCCCCCGGGTCCCCCACCCCACTGGTTTTCTGGAAATGCAGATGTTTTTCAGTCCAATGTGGAAGAGAGGCACCTACGACTCCTCGAATTTCACAAGAAATATGGCAAGGTAGTTCGGATTCAGATGGGGAGACCTCCATTGTTTGGTAGAGAAATGTTCTCTATTGCTGATCCCGACTTGTGTGAAGAGGTCCTGAAATCCAAGAGCTATGCAGTCTCAAAACTTAGTCAGGCACGTTTTAAAAGGGTGATTGGAGCAAATAATCTTGTTACTCTGGAAGGAGAGCAATGGAAGAAACACAGACGACTGATCATGCCCCTTTTTCATTCTGGTTTCTTGAGCTACGCTTTGGAAGTGATCAGCGATAAAACTCAATTTGTGATCAGGAAATGGCAAGGTTTATCAGAATGTTCTTCGGTGGAAACCTTTGCTGCTGTGCAGAGCCTAACTCTTGATGTTATTAGCCAAGCAGCATTTGGTTATGACTTGAAAGTTCAAGAAAATCCTGACAACGAATCAGTGCAGGTTTGTGCAGTGCAGGGGATGGTAGAGGGGGGGGGGGGGGGGGTGTGGGGGTGTACTCTGACCACTTTTGGGTGGTGGTGTACCTCTGGGACAATGAATCCCTTACCCTTGTTCGACTACCACGCACAAATTATTTCAAAAATAGTTTTAGTGACAGTGGCACCACACTGTGGAATAGCCTTCCTTGCAAGCTCTCTAAGGCACGGTATTCATGGAAAGCAGCTTTTTATTATAGTGTAGTTTATAGTTATAGTTATACTGTTGTGTAGTTATAGTTTGATCTTTCTGTATTAATAGCTGATGAATTGCCTGTGGTTAAATAACGTTTTATTTATCTACCATATCCCAGACCACGTTCAGCTTTATTTTGCAACCTGTTTCTAGCCTAGTCACCAAAAATCCCAACCCTATCCCAGACTTGCTATTTTCCAGGAACTCTATCTTGATCTTCATACCACTGATCAGTTTCCCAGCAAATATACCCTATTCTAAAACTCTGTGATTTCTATACCTTATCCCAGACTGAACTGTTTATACTATATCCTTTACAGTTGCACATAACCAGATAGCTTATACATGAGAGTACCCCATCCCCAGATTATGACACAATTATCTTCTTTAAGGCTGGTTCTGTGTCGCCCCAGTCGTCCAAGACGTTTCAAAAGTTTTTTTGCAAAAGAGTCAGAAGATTGGGGCGACTCAAGTGATTTGGGTTCTCATATGATTGTCCCAGTCAACCCGAGCATCAATAGGGTGGTTGTGAACTGGGTCCGACGACATGTTTTGGGCACGAGAATCGTAAAAAAATGGCGGCTGTTTAAGCAGAGTTTAACTCCAAAGTTGTCGCCATTTTGGAACTGGTAGAGCTATGAATACTGGCAAATAATAGTGCATTCTGTGGTAGATTTGGGTCGCTTCGATCGCCTCAGTTGTCCTGGTCACCTGAGAGTAGTTCTCATCTGATCGTCCCCGATTTTCACGATCATCCCAGTCGTCCAGTTAGAACACAGTTCTATCCAAGTGACTGCGATCGTCCCAGTTGTCCGGGTTGCTTGCGATCATCCCGGGTCATCTCAGAAGTGTTCTCATAATCGTCCCGGTCGTCCGTGCACTTTTTTAAATGACTCGGACTACCGGGACGATTATATGAGAACCAGCCTTTATGTACAATCATAATGGTGATAGTATTATAATAAGTAAGCAAAAATATTCTCTAAAACTTTCAATCCTCACTGTACTTAATAATTTTATTTATTTAACATTTCCTGGTTAGCTCAGTTGATAAAGAACCAGTCTGCAGAGCGGGAGGTTGCGGGTTCGAATCCCAGACTGACTAACACTTGGGGTCTTAAAATAACTGAGGACGAAGGTACTGCCTTTGCTATGACATCTGCAAAATGGTTAGACCTTCACGTAGCTCGGATGACCACGTGGAAATGACAGTCCCATCTCCGATGGGGATGTAAAAGAACCACTGAGGACTTAACAAAACCCTGGCTGTAACCACCCTCAGCTCCATACATTTTTCATGGGTGGGGTGGGGGAGATAAGATCAACAATGGACCGATAGCACCTTCAAATGCTGACGTCCAATCTCATTCTCATAAGTGTATGTAAAGCACCGCGAGGCATGTGATATGTGCGCTATATAAGTCTTATTTATTTAATTTATTTATTTTATCCACCCACAGGTACTTCTTAGAGCCTTTAGTGGGCAACTAACTGACACACATGATGAGTTTATTTGCTTTTTTTGTCCTAATTTTAAGGACGTTCGCGCCCATTGCTACTGTGCATTTTTTCATGCATGTCACACAAATGTACTGTAACGCCTACGTCATGCATCATAGAGCACGGAGGTAAACAAACATGGCATATAGATGGTTGCTTTGAGAACTTCGCAGCGATTTTACTCTCCTGGATGCTCGGTGACTCCCATTTTTCTTTCTGTAGATCATTTCCTTTCCTGATTTTCTCCATTTAACAAAAAACAGAAAAAATCTGTAAGTGAGAAGTTACAAATATTTTGCCATTTCTACTTTCGTGCGACTGAAGTTTTCTTCAAATGTGGATGGGAAAGACTAATATGTATTCTTTTTCAAGGCCTATTCTACTTCAAGGAACGACATCAGCTGCAAAAGTTTACTACAATGTAAATAGACTTAGTTGTGTTGAATTGAGTACATTTTCCTGATCTGAATTTCACTGAAGTAGCTTCTTTTATTGCTGATAGTTGTAAGCTAAGATCATGTTAAAATAACGAAAGCTTCCTTAAATGCATGGTCTTCAATGTGCCTTATCTCAAAACTAGCACAGTGACCCCCCATTTTTTTTGGCAAAAGTTGATCTTTACCTTACTACATGGCAAGTATTAAAAAAACTGTATGTGGGAACATTTTGGGTGCGAACGTCCTTAAGGACCCAATTAATCCCTTTTTAAATCTCACTACCCCCAAAAAAATACTTGGCAAAATTTTGAATCACAAATTTTAAGCACCCAACAGATCTTTGCATCTCTCTGTAAGCTTGAAACCCAACTACACCCCTGGCCGTGGGAGTCTGCCTACACAACACCCACCCCAGCCTTTTGATGATGTAATCTGGATCCAACATTGGTCTATGCCATAAAATTACATCCAGTTATGAATCATGCCATTTTTATTTGTTTTTTTATAGGTGCTGACTTCTTTTTTGGGACATTTTGGTGAAATTGCGT